>CATKHJ010013615.1:0-15152 GCA_949750685.1 Vernicia montana | reverse complement strand
GAATTCAGATAGTGAGAGATGGAGAAAGTATATCACTTTCACAGTCTCACTATATTGAGAAAATACTCAAGAAGTTTAATCAATATGATTGTATTCCAGCCTCTACCCCGCTTGACCCAAGCATGAAGCTGTCCAAAAATCTTAAACCTTGTTGAATTCTTTGTTTTATAAATTTTCACCAACAGGTAACAAGAAATAATAAGAGGTTAACAGAATTAGAGAAATTCAACAGCAAGTGCTTCTGAAATAAACCAAAAATTAAGATTAAACTTTAAATTTATTTTTGGCCTTTCTAGATGCAAAATTTTTAATTAAACTTTTATATTCAAGTTTAGCTAATAAATCATTTTCGATAGATAAAATTGCTAAACCATTTAATTTATCTTGAGACATAGTTGTTCGTAAATAATTTTTTATAATCTTTAATTTGGAAAAACTTCTTTCTGCATATGCATCTGTAACAAGTATTGTAAATAGTATTCTCTATGCAATGAAATAATTGGAAAACAATCTAGTTCTTTTATTATATTAAGTATTTCAATTGATATATTAATATCTGCTTTTGCAACTTCTTTTAAAATTTTTAATTCTGAAAATAAATTAAAACCATTTATATCATAATGACAGTCATGGTTAAAAAAAATTTCAAGATCAAGACATTTTTTTTTCTAAACTACAATCATCAAACGATTTTAATCTTTCAAGACAAAATAAAAAAACCAAATATATCATCATACTTCGAAAATAGTTCAAATCTATTATGCAATGAATTGCCTAATCTACAATATAATAGAAATAATCAATTAGATAGAATGAGGTAGCCGTTTCACAAGAAAAAATTGACGTTAGGGGTTCTTTTGGTTTGAGATGTAGCATTTAAGTAGGCAGTTAAAAAAAATTATGCATTTATGCTACTATTTAAGAAAAGCTAATAAATACTTTTTTTTTTTTTAGAAGGAAAAGCTAATATAATCCTATTTTCAAAATTATATTAAGTTATTAAGTTAAGCTATATTTCCAAAATTTTAACCTTTTGCTTTCTCTACTTTATTTTTTAAAAAATGCTTCCTATTTTCTATATTATATATATATGGGGCCTTTATACTATATATATTACATGAGAAAATTTTATATATATATATATATATATATATATATATATATATTTATAGGGGCCTAAGGTGGTTGTCTTAGTCGCCTTACCTACTGAGCCACCCCTGACTAAATATATACTCAAAATATATTACGAGTATACTATTATATACTCACAATATACTATGAGTACACCATTTCGCAGAAGAACGTAAAAATATAAATAAAAAATTACTGAAAAACGTATTTTTGTAAAAAAATAATCAAAGAGCATATTTTAATAAGAAAATTGGTCAAAATGTAAAAATATAATATTAAAGTATTTTTTAGACATTTATGTAAAAATCTCATTTTTCATAGGTTTGAAGTGAGATAGAGCTCAAAGGCCAAAGCCCATTAATAATCTCTAGGAGTAGTGGATGCAATTAAAACACTAGAATGCATCAAATATGAAAAGATATACATCATTTTTATACACACCAAATATGTTGAATAACTTCTCAAAAACAAAATTAATGTGAAATTTTTTTATTTTGCTTTAAATAAGCTACTAGTTAGTGGTAGGGGCAGGCAGGAGCTTTGGGGTCCCAAAACCACTTGAAAATATTTATATTACCCATATATAATTAGTATAATTTTTTAATTAGTCCTTCTAAATTTCTAATTGATTCCCTAAAATTAAATATTTATAAATAATTTTAAATGTTAAAATTATTTAACTAATGCTCACCCTTTAAATATGGAAGATCAATTAATTAAAAATGTACTTTATGAAAAAATTATTGGAAATTTTTGAAAAAAAAATTAACATTTTACTTTATTTTATTTTGTTTATTCTCCTATTACCCCCAAATAAAATTTTCTGGTTCCATCCTTAATTAGTGGTCCAATATAGTTGATAGTAGATTAAAAACAAAAAGAAAAGAAAAATAAAATCAATAATTCAAGCTTGATACGAAAAAGTTTCCTTTGTTTAAATTAGCAAAAAATATAACAATTAATATTTATTTAGTATTAGGTTTGTGTTTTATTTTTTCTTTTGGTGTAGATTCGGATAAATTATGCATCCAACAAATTTTAAAAAATATTTTGAATAAATTCATGTGAATTTACAAGTTGGGTGAGTCCATTATTTATTTTTTATTAATAAAAGATGATATTATATTTTTTTTGGCTTATTAAAACCAAGTATGATACTATAATTAAATAAATAAATTTAATTGGAGCAGTATTGATATTTGAGCAAAGTGAGAGGCTAAGGTATTTAGTGTCATTTATCACTGTATTATTGATAAGACGTATGCATTATCACTTAATAAGATTTGACTGTTGGTGTTATACCATGCTTATATAATTCTACTTAAATTTAATTTAAATTTTAGTTTGATGCTACGATAATATTTGTATATGAATAATAGATCATATCACGTATTTGTTTTATTCATGGAGTTTTATTTATTGTCATATTTGTATATACAATTAAGTATTATATATTGATGCTTATTTTTGTGAGATGCATTATATCGACTATGGATCAAGTATGATCCCATCAATGGGAGTAATTATTTGACATGGATTCTTGATGCTGAAAAACATTTGAATGCTAAAGAGTTGGGTGAAACTATTAAGGAAGGAAATACAATATCAAATCAAAATAAAGGAAAGGCTATGATCCTATTTAGACGTTATTCAAATGAGGATTTAAAAGCTAAATATCTCACTCTTAAGGATCCTTGTGTTTTCTGGAAGAGCCTTAAAGATCGATATGATAACTTGAAGGTTGTGGTCCTATCATAAGCCTAATATGATTGGCAAAATCTGCACCTATAAGATTTTAAATATGTTTCAAAATACAATTCAATCATATTTAGAATCACTTCACAGTTGAAATTGTGTAGTGAAAAAGTTACAAAACATGATATGTTAGAGAAGACATATACTATTTTTCATGCGTTTAACATATTATTGCAGCAGCAGTATAGAGAGCGAAAATTTACAAAATATTTTGAACTTTTTGCTTGTCTTCTAGTGGCTGAAAAGAACAATGAATTACTAATGAGAAATCATTAAGTTAAGCCCATTGGTACAACAGTAGTCCCTGAAGTGAATGTTGTAGATAACCAAAAGTCAAAACTCAAGAGTAAGGTACATTTGGTAGATCATGAGAACTCTGAAAGAGAAACAACTCACATAAATGACGCAACTCAGCTCAATATATAGACTCCCTGAAGGAGTAATTGACTAAGATTTTGTATTTTTTTATTATTATTCTTATTGATTTGTTGGATTATATCGATAAATTGTTTATCTATTTACCCATATTATTTTGTGTATTATAATCTATAAATAATTTCATTATTGTTGTACCCTCAGTATACACAAATAACATTTTGTGTTGAACCTGAAGTTCAATAATCAAACTTTGAAGGTTTGGCATGACATACCACTATGCATGCTGCTTCACTTCGGATTCAAATATTTGCATATCATACATACATTCCTTTATAACTTATACATGGACGTGAGCCTAATATTTCTATTTGCTAGTTTTTGGGTTGTTCCGTATATGTACTAATATCACCACCTCAAAATGGATCCATAGAGGAGACTCATAATTTATTTTGATGTGGCACATTTCCCAATATTAGGGATAGGGTATAAATGGGTCAAGCTGTTCGCGAGCAGCTCGGTGTTCGGCTCGATAAAAGCTCATCCGCGTTCAGTTCGTTTTATAAACGAGACAAGCTTGAGCCTTACTTTAAGGCTCAACGATTAAACGAGCCGAGTTTGAATAAAGTTAAGTTTGGCTCGATTAGACTCATCAACAGCTCGATTATAAGCTCGTGAACAGACTTGCGAATATATCGATTAATAGGCTCATGAACAACTCTATTATACTCCTATAATCTTTTTGCTAATTTAATTTCACTAAATATATATACTCCTTATTAACATAATCTAATATTTCCTTATCATATAATCTAATATTATAATCTTTAAAAATATCTTTTTTATTAATTAATATCTTTGTGATACATGTAATGCTCAATTTTATGATTGGATATTTTGTTTACTAATTGGATGCTTTTGCTTTTATATTAGTTTTAAGTATTTTTTGTTATATCTATTTTATTAGAAATAAATATTTAGAAAATTGAGTATTCTAATATGCTATAAACGAGTTTCAAAATGAGTCAAGTTTAAACTTAACTCAATTATTATTTATTAATGAGTCGGGCTCGAATCAAATTCGATTATAATTTCTAAATAAACTTTTAATGAGCTGAGCTTGAATATGATTTTCAAGCTCGAGCTCATAAAAAAAAATATCGAGCCGAGCTTGAGCAAGCTAAAGCTCGGGCTCGGCTCGACTCGATTACAACCTAAATAGGGGGAGGAAAAACATCTGTTAGTGCTAAAGAATGTCGAGAAATTTCTTGGAAGGAAAATCATTTAAACATTTTTTATCCACATACAAGTCATAGTAAACTAGAAGTTCATAAAATAATACAGTTGCAACAAATTACAACTCAAATTTCAAATGCATTTACAGATGCCAAAAGAGTGATAAAGTCTCATATTCCAGCTACTAATAACACAGCAAGGATTGTGGTTCCTATTGAAAATAAAAAAAAATAATCAAGCTCGACATACGCCAGAAGCATGGATGGTAAATTAGAACTAAAGATAAAAATCCATAGAAAGAAAAGCAGCATCACTAAGAAAATCTTTTGAAAATAAGCCTATTAAAGAGGAAGATCTTAGTCAAAGAGTTATAGCCAATGATGAGACACAGACTGAGACAACGGAATAATTAGATCTTTCAGATATGGCTTATGGAGTTGATGATCAAATGAATGAAAATTACAAAATCTCGATTAATTTTGTTAAGACAAGAGAAACTTTAGATAGAAATTCATTTATCGTCGATGATGAATTTGCCTCAACAGTAGCTCTTGTTGTCTCAAGAGATAATCTAGATTCAGAACCTATGAATATAATTGAATGTTAGCATAAATATGATTGGACATCATGGAAAGAGGCAATTCAGGCTGAGCTAGACTCACTTTGTAAACACATGGTATTCGAATATGTAATGCTGACTTCCCAAAATGTGAAACCAGTTGGGTATAAATGGATATTTGTCTGAAAGCGTAATGAGAATAATGAGGAAGTAAAATATAAAGCGAGGTTAGTTGCTTAGGTTTTTCACAGAGACCTGATATTGACTATGAGAAAACTTATTCTCCTGTTATGATTATGATCACGTTCCGATACTTAATTAGTATGGCAGTTAAAGAAAGGTTTGATATGCGTCTTATGAATATGATATTTATATGAAAGTCCCAGAAAGATTAAAGATATCATAAATGAATGCACATTAAACATGTAACATGTATTACATCAAATTTTCAAGATCCATGTATGGATTAAAATAATCTAGACGTAGGTGGTATAATTGTTTGATTGAATCCTTATTGAAAGAAGGATATGTGAATAATACACTATATTTGTATATATTCATAAAAGAACATAAAATGATTATGTTATTATTGCAGTATATGTTGATAATCTAAATGAGACTCCTAATGAACTCAAAGAAAAATGTACTTATTTGAAAAGTGAATTTGAGATGAATTTAGGAGAAACAAAATTTTGTACCGGCCTGCAAATCGATCATTTATTCCTAATGAGTTCTAATACACCAGTCTACTTATGTGGATTATGTACTTAAGCATTTTGTGTGGATAAATCCTTTTCCTTAAGCATAGTAATGGTATCCGCTCACTAGAAGTGAACAAAGATCCTTTTAGATCTATGAAGATAACAAAAGAGCTACTTTGTCTTGAAGTACCATATTTAAGTGCTATAGGGGCACTCATGTATATTGCAAATTACATCAGGCCTGATATTGCATTTGCAATAAAATTCATAATTAGGTATAGCTCTGCACCTACCAAGAAACATTGGAGTGGTGTAAAAAGACTTTTTGTATTATTTGCGAAGTACTATTGATTTAGGGTTATATTTTGATATAATTCAGATTTGACATTGGTCTATATACGGATGCTGGTTAATTGTTTGATCTCCATAATGGTAGATCTCAAAATGGCTATGTAATCATTTATGGAGGTACGACAATTCTATAAAGGTTTATAAAGCAAACTATGGTTCTGAAGCACCTCAATAAAAGATGCTCCCACTATGTTATTTGAGAATAATGCAACTTGCATTGCATAAATTAAGGGTGACTGAATTAAACATATCTCAGTCAAATTCTTTACATGCATGAGCTCTAGAAGAGTGGTTAAATAGATATCCACTAAATTCGCCTAAGTGACAACATAACAGACTTATTTACTAAATCCTCACCTAATGTCATATTTGAACGACTTGTTTTCATTGATTCATATGCACTGTCTTAAAATGTTACCCTCATTAGGGGGAGTGAATTAGTATAAGATTGTACTTTTTTTCCTTAGTCAAGTTTTTGTCTCATAGGGTTTTCTTGACCAAAGGTTTTAATGAGATAATCTGTACAATGGCTGAATAGCGTGTGAATTGTACTCTTTTCCTTAGCTATATTTTTTCCCACTGGATTTTTCTAGTAAGGTTTTTAATGAGGTATATTCATGGCACAAGTAATATCCAATGAAAAGTGTTATAAATAAATTATTATATATGGATATTACTTAAACATTCTTAAGTATATATTTTAGAGAGATTATAGTATAAGACTATTTCAGTAATATTGTATATTCCAAAACCCTAGTTATTCATATATATAAGAGAAGTTAGAGTTAATCTAATAATAAGAGTTTTATTAAAGAACTTGATTTTTTCTGAGAACTCTTCTCATCATTTCATTTAAAAATAATAATAAGAGTTTTGAGTCCATTCTCTCTCTACATATTTTTTTCTCTATTTCTCCAATTCTCTTTACTTTATTGTTTTATTGTTCTTATTATTGTATTTAATTTGTTGTGCTAAAAGTCGATTTACAACAATTTTAAATTTCTAAAAAAAATTGATTTTGGTAAAAAATAAAAATGAACCCGACAGAATCCATTAACAAACAAATCATACAGTAAATACTTTTAAACTTTATTTTCAATTTTCTAATGCCAACAATACAATAATAGCAAAAGTTTTACAAAGCACATCACACCAAAATTTACTGATTCAATCAGTAAACTAGTAGAATGATAAAATATCATGTGACAATAGGCAAGAATTTATTAAAATAACAATTAATAAAAGTAAAACATAAATAACAGAACTAAGGAAAAACAGGGCAATCACGTAATATAAAAATCGTAAACAGAGTCCAACCCTTAGCTCAACTGGCAGAAGAGACGGGTCATTTATTTAATATGTCAATTCTAGTCTTGAAAAATAAAGTAAGCCAAATATATAAACACATATATAAAACTAGATTGCACTAACCACATAGAAGACATGCCGCCCAATTAAATCTCAAGAAACCAATAAAATAAAATGTAATAAAAACTTGGTAAGTATGATTTGGTTTTATGCAGAAAATAGGACACGATGAAAATTCATCACAAATTTCTCGTGACTAATAAACGAAAGCCACAAATAAAACAATTACAAATTTGTCTTTCTAGCAGTATAAAGATTCTTTGACTTGTTGTGGAATTCAGGTTTTTTACTTCCACCAATAATAACAAATTCACCTTGAAACTATTGCACAGGTAAATAGAGTGAGAACGATTGTACTAACAAATCACCACAAGGTAAATTCCCAGGAAAGAGAGGTGGGTCATATTGCACAGGTGAATAGAGTGAGAACGATTGTACTAACAAATCACCACAAAGTAAATTTCTAAGAAAGAGAGGTGGGTCGCAAGGAAACACTTAAGTACCAAGTCTTTTCTTAATCAAAATTTTACCAAGATAAGTAATTTAATAGCACAATAATTCACTATAACTATACCCGACAATAACTATTAAATAGACAAAAAAGAGAACACTAGAATTTTAACGAGGTTCGGCCAATTATGCCTACGTCCTCAGACACTACTAAAATAATATTTCAATATTAACAAAGAAATATTATGAGAGAAAAAACAATTAAGCTTTAGAAATAAGAGAAGACTAATTGTGGAATGATTTACAGAGGGAACCAAAAGCCTTATTTATAGCAAAAAATAACATCCCATTTCCCACATCTTTTCGATGTGGGATTTAGAACATAGCCAACAAGTCAACATGACCAACACATATAGATGCAATAAAATTTCAGAGATCTAGAATATGAACAAGGCTCTAATACGTGAAATTTAAAATACCAATCAATTTAAATTAATCGAAAGTATGAGTACCTCGTGCAGTAAAGTTGAGTACTAAGTCTCTTATCATAAAGCTGCCCATCTAACTTGCGGTAACATTTAGCCCCACAACCATAATCACAAGAACAATACAACTTCCGATCGAGCAAAAAAACATATAAAAGAAACATATATAAAAGAAGAAGACATATTACTTTCCTTGGTTTAAAAGGAGAAGAAAGTGAAGTACTCATGCAAGAAAATGAAGAACCAACTTTAGCAGCCAATTACATCTATTTATTTATATATCTTTATGCAAAGGCAATAGCCAACACAGCAGAACCTATTATAGACTTAGTTAGTGCATGTTCACTGACATTTAACACAAACTCATTTAAATTAAAGAGAGTTAATGGATATATACCCATATTGATGTGATACAAGGACATCAAATTTGAGAAAGTTTTAATTCATGAAATTCATCAAATTTTCTTTATAAAACAAAATATCAAAAAGATCAGCTGGATCTTTGTAAAACAGTTCATCTCTCAGCAGCAATTTTACAAATAGCCAAATTGTGACCATTAACAGGGTTTGTGATTGTTGAAATAGTACAAGTTGATGCATCTTGGGATGATAACTCAATTTTAATAATAAAGCTTTCAAAATCACATGTATTGCTACCAAGATCATCAAGGTATTCATAGTATAACGTTAAAGAATAGAAAGAGAATATTATCATAATTAAATCAGTTTTTCAAAGGCTTATAAATAATTTATTTTGTTTTTCAGGAACGTAAGATATCAATTTTTTAACAAATTAGGATACTAGTTTTTTAGGAAATTAGGATATTTAGTTTTTCATAAACTTGTGGTATCAATTTTTCAGTAATTTATATATTTTATTTATTTATTTAATTAGTTCTTCAAGAACTGTAGATAATACTAATTTTTTCAGGAATTGTATAAATTTATTTGATTCTGCAGGAATTAAAAATACAAGTTCTTCATAAACTATAATTAATTAATTAAAATTAAATAGCATCAAATAATAATATCTTTTGCTTACTTCAAAGTAGTTAACAACAATCGGTTGATCTAGGCATACAAAATCGTGCTGATAACATGTTGTAAATCGACTTATTTGCACAACATATTAAATACAATAATAAGGACAATAAAGCAATAAAGGAAAGAGAATGGGAGAGATAGAGAGAAAAATATGTAGAGGGAGAATGAGCTTAAAACTCTTATTCTTAGATTAACTCTAGCTTTCTTTATATATAAGAATAACTAGGATTTTAGAGTATACAATATTACTGAAATAGCCTTATACTATAATTTCTCTAAAATATATACTTAATAATGTTTAAGTAATATCCACATATAATTAATAATTTATTTATAACAAAAATTAATTTTGAAATGTATATATTTTTATTAATTTTTTTAGTTAAATGAATCATTTTTCAAATTGGGTCATATTTGAATTGGATCATCTAATTATATAAATTGACTTCTAATAAATTTAAATGTTATAAATTACATATAAATTAATTGAGATAAGAGTCAAATTAAATTTAAACTGATAGATTGAATGGGAATTTATTAGTATAGGTAAAAATATACATAACTACTGAAAAGACAATTAATAATTGGCCCAAAACTACCAACACAAGCAGCCGTATTTGCCTGCTGTTTCTTGGATTTGCCACAGCAAATTTAGGCACAAGACGTTGGACTAGGAACAGAAAGAAAATAATGTACCATTCAATTTTATTTTCACCAACAAAAACCATTACTTTGACTTTGCATATAGAGAGAGAGAGACAACGCAAGTTGATCACTTTCTGATTTCTCTTCTATGAAATTGACACGAACAAAAAATATCTATTTGGATTTTAGGACACGTGTTCGTAGGGGTTCCCATTCTCCCCTATATAAAGATAACTATTATGTTAACTTTCATTTATTCAATACATTCTTTCAATACTCTCTCTCTAACTTGAGCATCGGAGCTTCCTCGCCAGAACAACCTCCGAAAAGTTTTTGACTTCTCTTTCTTGCTTGCAGGTCATACTCTTCACTAGACTTCTCATCTAAGCTACCAGCTAGATTTTATTCTTATCAAAATTATAACTGCATACTTTAAGTTCATAGCTTAGAACAAGCAATAAAAAAAAAAGTGGATGGAAAGGGTGGCTATTGGGAGTAAGAGTTGAGAAAATGACCAAAGATATGGAGTAACTCATTGAGAAAGGTAGAAAGGTAGAATTTAATAAATTAATTTTATTAATTAGCTGTATAATTAATATATATATATATATATATATATATATATATATATATATATATATATATATATATATATATATATATATATATTTAATGTGTTATTGTTAAGGTGTAAAAGTATTTTAAAAAATTTATGTGATTTTAAAAAAAATAAATTTTTTTAATCTGTGTATAAAAATAAAGTGATTTATCAATTTAGGATATAGCGACTAATAAGAGAATTTATTTTAGAATAAATTTCGTTGATTATTCTTCATTAATTTCTTAACTGCTTTCTCTGCTACTCTTCAATAATTTCTTTGCAAGTTTAGTGTGGATCAGTGGTGAGGATTGGCCTAAAATAGCAACAGCTAACTAGAGCTGCCCTTATACAAGTGAAGCTCCCAATTCAATTTCCACATAAATATTTTATGTTAATATCAAAATCACCTAACTAATTTCCAAGTATTTTATGTTAACACCAAAATACCTAACCAATTTCCAAATATTTTATGTTAATAAAAAAAATAAAATAAAAATAAAAAAAGGAAAAAGAAAGACTGAGAAGAGTAGACCCGTTCCTACTTAAGCATTTTCCTTGAACCTTCTTGAAAGGTTATTAATTCATCTCCTCTCTTTCGCAGATTTTCATCCAAAAGATTTGCACTACCAATCTTGCATCAATCTGTTCCAGTTCCGATTCAATCAAAATTGTTTGGATTCTTGTGCCAGGTAAACTATATATGAACCTTTTTTTATTATTATTATTATTATTATTTTTCCACTATAAATTAAATTGTTGTTGTGGTGACATCTAAGCTTTTATATATTGACTCTTGCTAGCTGTTGCCTGTTGTTTTAATTAATTACAGTTACAATTCTAATGGTAGTTCTATTTAAATGACAAGCTAACAAGTGAAAAGCATCTAACATATCCCAAAAGAAAAGTCTTATTCGTAGTTCTTTTATTGCAAAGAAGCTAGAGGTTTTTCATATAAAAGTATTTAAAAATTGACATAAATGTATAATTTTTAACTATTGACTACTATATATATGTATATTTTCTAGCATATCTGAAATTCAATTTAACTCATACTTAATAAAGACAATAAGGCTCAGTCTCAATTAGTATTTGTCTACTAGAACATGAATTTAAAGATTTAACTTTGATAGCCTTCTCCCTTTAAACATTTCAAATGCACAAAAAAAATTGGATGATATCTGCATAATATCATTTTTGGCACAACGTATTTGCCCATCTGTGCTGATGAATTAATATTGTCTAGATAATAAAAGATTGGATGTGCTTTCTATATATATTCTATTGGTAAATTAAACACATGCACAGCGGAAGCAAAAAAATAAACAACCCACAATACAATAATTTTATATGGTTCGGTTTCTCAATAAACATACATCCACGATCCACAATGGATAATTTATTGCAATTCTTATAGCTACACAGTACAATTTTTGGAAGGAGAAAATTGTAAATCCTCTTTCATATAACACCCAATAACTCAATACACCATTTTCTCACAGTAAACAAAAGTTTAGAAAAGTGTAGGATAATTTTTGGACGGACAAAAATTATCAAAACCATTTCACAAAATAACACTCACAAAGAAATTTAACTCTTTTATTTTTCTTTGTTTTTCTTTCTAATGTTCTTTATCTTCCTTACATCTCCTGCCTATTTATAGGCAAAAAAATTTACTCCTTCACGCATAAGAGAGCTGGCTGCCAACTTTTTTACGCATTTGAAAGTTGGCAAATTTACCAACTTTCCTTCTTCCCTTTTTTTTTCTTTGTTTAGTGGGCCCTCCATGTTAGAGGGACCCACTCAACAAATCTCCCCCTCCCAACAACATGGAGGGCTTTATTATGACTGCAACTCTCTGTCAGTCTTTCCCGTGATTATGGGTCTCTTCATCCTCCTCCTCGAGTAAGAGTCTTCTACACTTTGAGTTTTAATAGTCTTTTTAAGAACCGGTTTACATGGCTCTCCCTTTTCCGCTGATGTGGAATTAGCACTCTACTTCAAAATTCCACATACCTCAACTTTGTTAGAAAATCAAACTCTCTTTGTATTTTTCTTGATTTTCTTCACTTTACTGCTTCCTTTTTGCAAAATGGAATAACCATCCAAATAGCAAATATTTTTTCCTTTCTTCCTACCTTGCATTACCGAGCTACCTCCTCTATATAATTAACATATTTTTCCAAAACCAACATATTTGTACCCATGCGATATCAGCTCTCCTAGTGAAATTATGTCTGCTCCTGCAGTAGGTACAAATTTCACATTAAAAATATTTTTGACAGCACCATTGTGGACTTTCAGGCGAACTCTCCCAACGCCTTCAACCTTCAGCTTCAATTTCTTTCCCACATTGATGTAGCTAAATTCTCCATCAGTATGTAAAGTATCAAACATAGCTCGATCTTTGCAAATGTGCACGTCAGAAGCAGAATCCATCACCCAGTTAGAATTGCTCTCACCATAGCAACTACTAACATCTTCACCTTGTACTAGGTGGAATTCATCATCAGACTCATCTATGTTTTTTACCATATTAGAAGAATCATCATCATCAATATTCAGCTTACCCTTCATATTCTCTTACAGCTTCTTAAGACTCTTCAAGTCTTCTTTAAGTTTCGGGTAGTGATATTGTATATGATCAGTCTCTCCACAATAATAGAACTCCATATTGCTATAATCTCTCGGCCGAGATTTTAATCTATTCCTGTTATCACCTCTCCTTTTATTTTGATTCCTCCCTTTCTCACTCCTCTCAACTAGTGTTATGCCATCACTTTCAGTTGAAGTGCTCTCATCCCTCATCATTCTCTCATTTTCTCTTAACATCATTGTCACCTCAATTAACTTTAGTGTGGTTTTTCCAGCACATATTGTTTACACCAACGGTTTGTAGGATTTGGGCAATGATGCAAGCAAGAGTAACGTTTGCTCCTCATCTTCAACTTTTTTCACCAGCATTCAGCAACTGGCACACTAACTGATTAAATTTATTGATGTGGTCATGGAGGTCTCCTCATTTCTTAATCTTAAGCGAATACATCTCCATTTTCATGAACAACTGGTTAGTCAGTAACTTTGACGCATAGATCTCCTCTAATATGTCCCACAATTTCTTTATTAACGTCTCCTTAATCACTTCAAATTTTACTTGTGGGACAAGTGCTAAACGGATAGTGCTCACTGCCTTCCTTTGAATAGTCTTCTATTCGCTCTCAGTTATATTCATTGGCTTTTCTTCATCCAAAGCCGAATCAATACCTTGTTGCACCAAAAGGTCTTGAATAGTACTTTGCCATAGAGTAAAATTATATTTTCCATCAAACAAAGGAGTTGAATATTTAAATGCACTCTCCATTTTATCTGAAAAATTTTATTTTATTTTTTTCAGATTTCTGTGAATAGTACCTCTTCTATAGTACCGTATGAATAGTACCTCTGCTACAATATCGTATGAATAGTACTGTATGAACAGCACCCCTGCTACAGTTCTTCAAATTCTGCAACAGTAACCATGTAAAAAATTTGCGTAATTACTGTTTTACTATTCACCAAATTTCCAATTTCACCCATTTCATAAACGGATCACATCAAAAAATTCGTCGTATTTTTCTCTTCCATGCAGTATATTTCTTTTCTCAAAATATGATACTGCCCGGGACAGCACTCCAGCTTCAGTCCCAAGAAAATCTTTTTCTAATGTGGAAGATCAGTATATACTGAAATCACAGAGCATACTAAAAATATTAATGGGCTAGGATCATCAAATAAATGGCTCTGATACCACTTGTTTGTAAATTAAACACATGCACAGCGGAAGCAAAAAAAATAAACAACCCACAACACAAGAATTTTACGTGATTTGGTTTTTCAATAAACCTACATCTACAACCCATAAGGGATAATTTACTATAATTCTTGTGTTGTGGGTTGTTTATTTTTTTGCTTCCGCTATGCATGTGTTTAATTTACCAACATAGTCCATAAGAAAATAAAATGACTTGAAATTAGATTGAATGGGTAATGCCACATATACCAATAATTTAGTAGTTTTAGATATCATTTTTAAAATAAATAACATAGTTTGACTCTCATTATTATTGATTCTATTACATGTGTGTGTTAGAGATAAACAAAAAAAGTGAAAAAAAAAATGGTTAAACCATTAGAATTTGGGAATGATATTTAAAAGATAGATTTTTTTTTTTTTTAATGTGATGAAAAATGATTGATTGATCAAAAATGAAATTACTCACTATTCACTGAATACAAGCCTACTTATATACAGCTGAGAAGTCCAACTCAGAAACTAACTAACAAACTCAAAACTACTGAACTGAAAATCTAACTAATTACAACAGAAACATAGAGTAATAAATATATTAGTTTGGGCTCCACTTGACAGGTTGGCTTGTACTCATTTCTTCACACTCTCCCTCAAGATGTACATA
>CATKHJ010013600.1:0-18526 GCA_949750685.1 Vernicia montana | reverse complement strand
TTTTTCTGGTGTAATATTTCGAAACTGCCATTTTTGGCAGTTTTCATATTTGTACCAGTGTCTAGGGTTTCGGGACCCCTACTTAAACTACTTTTTTGCCTGTTTTAGGACATACAATAATATTCAGAAAAACTTAAACCCTAAAACGGTTTTGCCATTTTACTTACGCTGCGTCAAATTTAAGTATAAAATTCTCTTTATTTCTTAATTAAGAGTTTGTTTGGTATAAATAATTTTTTTGTAAAATTTATATATATTATGTTTAATATGAATGAAAAATCATTTGAAACTTTATCTCATTAGTTTTACAAACTTTATCTCATTAGGTAATAGGTACGATGGAGTCTCTCAAGATATTAACCAAGTAAATTATATAAATACTAGGCTAAAAAAGTAAATTACATAAATAAAAAGTAAATTAACCAAGTTAATTATAGTTTACATTATTTTTTATTAACGCTGTCATTTGATCAACATATATATATATATATATATATATATATATAATGAAGCTTATTGTGATTTAATTATATAATTTTTTTTATTTCAATTTTCTGACTTCCTTAGATCCTCAAGAAATAAGAAACTGAACTGATTGTGATTAATGAGAATTATCAAACATCAGGCAGTCATCAAAATGGGTAAGGTGATTAATGCTTATTTTCCTTGTTTAATTTCTCTTCTTGGAGATTTCAAATCTTTTGTGATGCAAGCTGCATACATCACTCTCTGCAATAATAGTAATTAGTGTTGTAATTTCACCTACTTGCCAACATGCTTTGTGGTTTGTGATAAGGAGTGATATCACATGCTAAATTTCATATAATATATTTAATTCATTATATTGTAATTTTTATTAATTAAAGATGAATTATTTATTCAATAACTAAAAAAAAAATATTTAAAAAATTAGAGCCTTAAGATTTAAACTATTAACAATGGTAAATAAGTCAAGTAAAATGAATTATGGTCACCACAGATTCAAGATATTTCATAGCTGAATTATTTCAGATTTTTTTTCTTGACAGATTCAGATCATGTCACTATAAATTATTCATGAATGGATTGGCTTGTCCATCAAGCTAAACTACAAAAATTATTTCAAATAAAATTCAAATCCAATTAGAGTTTTAAAATGGATTAGATCACTCACTATTTCAGTTTTTTTTTTTCAAAAAATATTTTGAAATATGTGATTTTTTCATTTATTTAATCCAAATCAAATTCAAATTAGATTGAGTTGCATTAATAAATGAATTAAAGGGTTTATCATCAACTCAATTTTCAATTTTATAAGTTATTTGAATTTAAAGAATTTTGAATTTGAGAATGGACTGATACTTTGATTTTTCACATCGGTAATGTGTGTATATGAGATATAAGGGTTAACATATATCTTTAAAATTGTCATGGTACATGTTTTTTTCCTGTCACTGTGTATGTTTAATTATACATTTCAAAAAATATATATTTCAAATTACAATGAATTGGATGATTTTGTATTAGAATTATAAATAGATTCATATAATTTTATTATTTATAATTGATGTTCTTTTATGATATGAAATAGACACTCAATTACAGATACAGACGATAAAGAGACAATATCTAATTCGTCCATTTTTCATCCATTTAAAGTGAACATGTGTCAACTCCTGTAGAGCTTGGTAGATATATATTGTGGGTGTGAGTCTATCTTTTGCCTTTTTTTTTTTTTCTCCATTAGAGAGTCCACTTTATCCCCACTAAATTAACCTAACTAATGCAACTCACCAACTATATATGCATGATGAACAGAAGTACTAAATCAACTTGTGTAAGCAAGTTAAACAGAGACTAGCAAAAAGACAATGAATTAGCTAAGGTTTAGATATAAAGTATAACCCCAAGAACCCTTAATGATAATTAAGCTTATAAAAAGGTGATTATGATGATATAAACTAGCAAGAGCAAGTCTAATCTAATGTATATATCATGTCGGAATGATAAAGGACAAAGGATTAATTTTTAGTGTTAATTAGGGTGGGGGTCTATAAACCAAAGTGTTTAATTATTTAAAGTAGTAGAAGATTAATTAGATGAAAGGTCAAATAATATATTTAAAAATTTTCAAGTCTAAAAGTAAGGTTTCTTTTGCATATAATTTTGTATGACTTGTTCAAAGTGTGTGCACCGTTAGCTAAAAGTCATGTTTGATTAGACATGTTTAAGGGTTTTGAACTGATTTATAAATTAAATGACAAGGTGATTGAATTTTTAATTTATTAATAATGAAATTATTTTTTTTAAAATAAATTTAAATTTTATTAATTATTAGTAATTGAATATAAATTTTAATAAAAATTTATCTAATAAAATATTTAAATATTTTAATAAAAGCCAACTAATTCACATATCATAAATATTTAACAAAATATTCAACCATCATATAAAAACATTTGATACTGAAATTATTTTTAATACAGTAAAATCTCTAACATGAATTTATCATAAACAAATAGAGAAGTTTCTTTTAGAGATATGTAAAAGAAACGTTTCTTTTTTCTCCCTCATCATAATATATATATATATATATATATATATATAATCTATGTGTTATCTATCTCACTATCTGTCCATCAATGTATAAATAATTATTATAGATGGATGGGATGTTAGAGAGAGATGGGTTGGGTTTTTTTTGTTTGATTTGTTTAGTGTTTGAAAGATTGAAGGTTTCAATGGGCCAATGATCATCGAGAGAATCACCGACCTCTTATGTTTGATGAGACATTTTGAGAATCTTCCGTGGCTAACAACAACTGGTAGTAGGAGTTGTAATTTTTTTTTTTTTTTTTTTTTTTTTTGGCTTTGGACTCCTTTAAAAGGACCATTTCTTCTTCTTCTTCTTCTTGCACTTCCTCCATGAAATTATAAAATTTGAATACCATCATATGAAATTAGAACTTTATTAAATAGAAAAAAAAATACCTTATTATTTAATATAAATGATAAATTAAAAGAGAATAATTAAATAATTAATTTATCATAAAAAGTATTTATCATCAATATTTTGAAATTAATTTTTAAAATAATAATTTCTCAAATATAAAAATTTTAATATATTTTGAAAACTTTCCTGTCAATTGAAATGATTAAACAGAGATTAATTAATTGGATTTAGCCTAGTTTTATTTTTAGTTTTGATTTCCATCTTATACTTCATTAAAAATTAATTTTATATATAATTATTAAGACTAATTTTTTGTATTTTTTTATTAAATCAAACAAATTAATATATAAATTGATTTAATAATTGGTTCAATTTTAAAAACACTGAAAACAATAAATCTTGATTATTATTATTTTTTTTATTAATTCTTTATGTACATGTAACTCGTGTACATAATCAATTGTACAATACCTACCATGGTTGATGGAAATGAAAAATATGAGAAATATATTAAGTATGAGAAATAGACCCATCATAAATAAGAGAATTTAACAAATAATATATATATATATATATATATATATATATATATATATATATATATATATATTAATCCAATGCCACTCCACCCTAATAAATTCCCCACATGAAGTTATCACTAGAAGAATATGTAGACTAATTAAGCTTTACTTCTCTACAATATTATATATTAATATATAAACTATATATTTAATTATAATTAAATTCTGCCAATTGAATTAATTTTCCAACTAGTTAGGGTTTTGGTGAGTGGTCATCTACTACTCCTCTTATCCTCTCTTTCTTTCTTTCTTCTTTTTTTTTTTTTTTTTTTTTTTTCATGTGGGAGGGTTCAATGGGTCGTGAATTACACAATAGAAGATAGCCATCTTCTTACACTTACAATAAGTGCGAAATCTCATCCAGTGTGGAGCTTACCACTTGAATTAGGCTTCAAATGTATTTTTTTTTTCAAGAAATTAATTAAACTTAATTACTTCCTTGAACCAAACTTCAAAATTTTTAATGAATAATTAAGACATATTTAAAATACAAAAATTAATCAACTGAGATTTTCTTTTGGTGGTCCTATCCAAAAATTAAATTAAAATATATATATATATATATATATATATATATAGTTATTTTAGTTATAATTAATAATAATTGATTGGCTCTATACAACACTTGCCCCACGTTCTTGCATGACAACCCCATCATACACACACACTTCCCACAAGAGAACAAGATTGAACTGGGATTCTCTGAGTATTACTATACATGGTTTTGTCTTCCCACAAAGAATCAATTAAGCATCATGCCATGTGAATCAAACCCATTATTTTAATTTCACTAGTATATATATATATATTAATTAATAACATTAATCATAGATTAAAATGCCAAAAACCCCTTTTTGTTCGCTGACGATTATATCTTAATTATTAAATTAAATTAATTGAAATGTTTAATCTTCTTAATTTTGTCTCTAACAATAATATCGATACGCATGCTAATTACTTGCCTAAGCATATGACGATTATCGACATCAGCCGGCTACCGGCAACCATGCCTGTTGTATCCATCCTGGCCGTCTATATAGTCTACATGGACGGCTTGGATTACTGTGTCACTTGTATTTTGTCATTAGTTAGCACATTGTAATGCCCCATTTAAGCATAGTCAAAGTAGGGGTCCATATATCATTTCAATAAGCTATACAATATTAAGTTTTTTTTTTTTCTGACTTTTTCCAATTTGTTAAGGTGGGGGTTTGATCCAATCTTTATTATTATTATTTTTTTTAAGAACAAAAAATAAAAAAATTTGCTAAGAATTTTTGTGTTTAGCTAGATAGCCTAACAAACCAATCACAACATGACAAGTTAAATGATAAATTTATTGTCATTTTTATTAAGAAATGAATTTCTTATTGAATAATAATAAAAGAATAGACGAGTATTAAACTTGTTGTAAGCTAATATATATATATATATATAGCAGGCAAAAACTTAGTTAGAGCATGACATTTGACATATATATAATGCTTTTAAGTGCCAAATGAATGTCATCTCATGAGTCTAAATGCCAAGTAAATATAATTGATATATATTAAATAAATTAAAGTGCCACCTGTAATATATTATTATATTATGAATATATATTTTAATACTTTTTGTTAAAATATAAAATCTCACATGAATTAAATATAAGATGTTGAATGATCTTATATATGATTGGGTTCTCCAACCTCAATAGCTAGCTTTTGAAGTTGGCACTCCCAAAACTATATAAGCTCCAATATTTGTAAGATGGTATCAGAGCAGGAAAATGATCCATGAACCTACCTCTATTCAATCATAATTGGGACTGGGATTCAATTTCTCTTTCAATTTTCGGTATATTCCGGATTTAGTCTAATTCAATTCTCGCCCCGTAGTGGGTTTCTTCAATTATCTTTCGCCCGGTGATGGGCTTTCAAATTTCTTTCTTCACATGTGTTGGGCTTTCAATTGTTTCAACCCAGTTTCCATCATAAATTTGCAAGTGTCAATTGGGTTTAATAAAAAATTATCTTGGCCTAGTTGTCACTTGAGGAGGAGTGTTAAAATATAAAATCTCACATGGATTAAATATAAGATGTTGAATGAGCTTATATATGATTGGGTTCTCCAACCTCAATAGCTAGCTTTTGAAGTTGACACTCCCAAGACTATATAAGCTCCAACATTTGTAAGACTTTTTATTAAGTAATTATGACATATATTTATTTGTGCCAATTTAAGAATAACATTTTTTTTTTTACACATGAAACTACTAACCTGGAAAAAAAAAATCAATTTATTTTATATAATTGTTTTACTTTTATAATATTTATAAAAATTTTGACATATATTAATGGTGTTATTTAAAAATAAATTAATATGATAAGAGAACTTTATTTTATGTAAGATAAAATGAAAAGATAATAATAAACATATAATATTAAAATTATATGAAATATATGATTCCATTAATAATCATATAAAAATGATAATTATTGTTATAATAAATATAATTTTTTTATACTATTTTAAGTAATATTAACACATATCAACAATTTCAATTATTTTATGTAAGAAAATAAGGTGGATTATATCAATAATTTTTCCACCTAACTATGCACAAATAATAAATTATGATAATTCAAATAAATCATCATAATAATTAAAAAAATACAAATACAAAAATAACATAGCCTTTCAATTATTATCACTTGAAAAAAATTGTAACTTAAACCATAAACACAAATTTTATAATCATTATGGCAAACAAACTAATGTATTATAAATATAATTATAATATATTACCTATATAAAATTAAAAATATTAATTTTCAATTTTAGCAAATATTATAATTTAACAAAATTTGTAACCTAAATCATCAATATATAACATATATTAATGATAAAAGACTAGTTAAAACAAAATGATTATGATAATTAATATTTTCATATAATAACATATTTTTAAATAGACATTATAATGATAATTAAAATAAATGATTATGATACTTAAAATATTGAATAAAAATATAAGAACAATATAACCTTTTAATTATTATTGCTTGAAGAAATTTGAAACCTAAACTATAAAATAATTTTTATGATCATTATGACAATTAGATATATTATAAATATAATTATGATATGTAACCTAAATAAAATTAAAAATTTTCAATTTTAGCATAATTTTAAAAAAAAATGTATAACATAAATCACAAATTTAAAACATACATTATGATTTTATATATATATATATATATATATATATATATATATATATATATATATTAAACTATAATAATTTCAACAAGTGATTTTAACAAAAATTTAAAGATAATATAATTTACTATTTTTTAATCTTATTTTTAATTATTATCATTTGAAAATAATTGTAACATAAACCATAAAGTAATTATAATGATGATAATGACAAATTAATGTATTATTTGATACAAAACAAAATTTAAATTTTCAATTATAACAATTATCATTAATTAATAAGATTTGTAACCTAAATCACCTATTTATAATTAGGGCTGAGCATGGGACTTAAAGATCTCGAACCGTATCGAAATTATCCAGAATCGAAAATATCTGTTGACCGTTTAACTTTCTCCGAACCTAACCGTACTAAATTTTTTTTTTTTGATACGGTTCTAGATCTCATTAGTTATATATACCAAGAACCGTATTAAACCATCCTGTATTGTACTGAATCAAATAACTGAAACAAGAATCAATTTTAAAATATTTTTTATTATATATATATATATATATATAAGTTTTAGTTAAACCCATTAAGCCCAAACTTAAAAACCCAAATACAAGAGGGCCAAATAAATCTAGCAATTTTACTCTAATAAAATTATTAAAGATAAATATTTATTTAATATGTAATTTTTATTTTAGCTTGATCGATTGGAAACAAATTTCTTTAATTATGCACTATGTAGTTGTTGAAAACAAGTATAATGTAATTTCAATGATCTTTATTTTTGTATATATATTTTTTAATTATTTAAAAATAAAAAATCTTCGAATCTCCGTTGTCTCATTCCGTACTGAACTGTCACATTATATCCGAATCTCTGCACCGAACCGTCCTGAAAAATTTGGATGATTCGGCGCGGAGATTATTATATCATAGTTCGGTTTCAGAGATCTAATTTTAGAAATCTCCGAAGTTCAATTCGAATTCGAAGATTTTTCAATCTCTAGATTTCCTCAAACTGTGCTCAGCCCTATTTATAACATACATTTATAGTTTTTCTTTTATATATATGTGTATGTGTGTTTGTATGAAAAATGAGGGATGACAAGTGAATAGGTATAATTTCTATATTATTCAAAAAAAAAATAACAAAAAGGTTTTTCTTTTCTTGATTTTTTTTAATATTTTATCATATATTTTTATCCATTATTTTTTCTTCTATAACATGATATTTTTTTTAATATATATTTTTTTTATAATTTTATATGTTTACCAGTGTTAAAATATAAATAGTAAAATGTACACTTATATTATAAGTAATTAATTTTAATTGAGAGCAAATTCAAATATTATTACAAAATGTATCATTAAAATGATAATTTTCGATTAAATATTTAGATGTTTAGTTATATTTATTTATATTTTTATAAAATTTTCTTCTTAATATTTCTTAACTTTTTTAAATGTATTAGTTAAATTATAAAAAAATTGTATTGTATAACTTAAAATTATAAGAAATTAATATTATATAAAAATATAAATAAATCGTGTAACACATGAGTATAAAGCTAGTTAATTTATAAATCTACGTGAATTATCTAAGATATAAATATTTTGAGATTAAATCTTAATTAGCAATTTATTATCGATAACCATTATGATAAAAGTAATTTCTATGCGTGAAAAACGGATTTATCATGAATTGATTGTTAAAAAATAATAAAAAGAAAATATTGAGGCATAATATTGTTATTTTATTTTTTATTTTATTTTTTTTTTGCCAAATATACTGTTAAATTATTGAACTAGATGGTTTTTTACAAGACTCGTAATAAAAGATTGGGAGGGTTTGATGGGTTGTGGGGTTCTTGTTACTGAGTACCAACCACAGTGCCTATATTCCATAGGCTTAGCAATTGGGAAAATTTGTACAAATAGAGGCTAGCTGGACCATTCAAATGGGACATTAATTTTTGTATAATGTTATCAACTAAGCTCTTTGCAAGTTTCTGCCCAAAGTAGTGCAATACCACTTTCACAAGATATGCTCATCAATATCTTCACCATCATGACACCAATAATAATAATAATTATAATATAATTAAGTTCAAATAATAATATTATTATTTGACGGCAATGTGATGTCCTAAATTAGATTTTGCGCATCATATTAAAGTGATATTTGATAATATCATTTATCACTTAAAATTAAAATTTTTAAAACTTAATCGTTTTAAGTTTATTTGATAACTTATGTAAAAAATCACTTAAAATGGTAAATTAAAATTTTTAATTTAAAATTTATATTGAATACAATAAGTGATTAAGTTTTTAAATATTTTTATAATTTAAAAATTATGTCACTTATTTTATTCAACACTTAAAATTCAGCACTTAAAAGTCCATTTAGTATCATTTTCTATTTTTCAAAAACAAAAATAAGATTTTGAAAATCAGAATTTTTTATTTTCTGTTTTCAAAATGTTTCTGGATAAATATAAAAGAAATAAAAAAAATATTTTTTTAAAAATATTTTCTAATATTTATTTTTTTGAAATTTGAAAAAAAAAATATAAAACCGCAGTGATACCAAACGCCCTTTAAATTTTTAGCACTTAATTTTCAGTTTTATCAAATACTACCTATGTTTATATATATGATTTCATCATTCACATATCATACGTCAAAATTAAGAAATTCTTTTATGAGAAATTCTAATAATCAAATCCTAATTAATAATATTATTATAATAAAAATTTTGTTAAATAGTGTACGTAAAACATTGGTTCATAAATAATTAATGCAAATAAAATTGTGTAAATTTATTTAAAAATAAATTAGATGAGAGAAAAAATGTATGCATTTTGACTTATCACTTTGAATGATAAAAATATATAATTATATATATAATAAAAGTTGAGTTCAATATATATAGTTGTTTAAAAAAAAAAATTCACTTTGTAACTATTTTAAAATTTTTCGTCATGTGTCAAATAACTCTTTTAAAAATTAAATTTATATAAAATCATCTCATCATGAATTTATTTTTACATCATTATATTTTTAAAAATTTCAGATAAAATTTATGCAAACTAATATATTTAATATTTTATACAAACTAATATTTAAAATTAATAAAATAATAATAATAATTTACTTATATTAAAATATTTTAAAAAATAAAAAAATGACAAAAACCCTTGCAAAGCACAAACCCCCAATTAGTTATGATTAAATATCAATACTTTAAAATCTCATTCTCTTACTCAATTTATTTTTAGATAAATTTATTTAATTTTATCTGAATCAATTATCTTATAGACAACTGTTCTTAAAATGCTAGTTAACAAAAACCTTATAATAATAATATAATATATGCCTGTTGCTGTAGACACATTGGAAACTGACAAATTTAATCACTTGTATCATATTTAATAATTATGTTATTTGTGATTAAAATAAGGTAATTTGGATTCCATTTTAAAAATAAAAAATAAAAAAAGGTAATTTGGATAATTAAGCCATTGGATTGTGTGGCACGTGCTCCTTACCCATGTGATGTAAATTACTTTACTTCCAATTGGGAAGTACTTATATAAATCTTTTTTGGCCTTTAATTGAGGGATTATTTAGAGATCCCAATAAATCCCACTTTAAGTGCAATTCAAGTTCAAAAAACCATAGTCATCCATTCACACCACTTTGTGTGTTGGTTTTTTTCTATTTTCTTTTTTTATTATTAGGAAATAACTTATTAAAAGAAGATTCTTTTTAAATTCTTTTTAATCATTAATTGTAGCCTTTGCTTTGGCAAAAAAAAAAAATTGTAGCCTTTGGGATCATACAGATAATAAAAATGGGGATCCATATTTCATAAAATAAAAAAAAAATCCCATGGTTAATATTAGCTATTGTAGTGCTGTAATTACTGAATTATGGATTGTAATTCATGGTTTGAGCCTGGCTTCAAACACGAAATATCGCCGTATTTATGTTAGAGTGTGATTCTTTGTTAGGAGTATAGTGGTTGTTGGGAAATAGTATTAATGCGAGCTCACATTCTTATTTGATTCATGTTTGCAAAGATCTCATTTAATGGAACTGAGAGGTTCGTGTTTATCATATTTTCAGAAAAAAGGAATTAAATTACAGATTTTCTAGTAAATGAGTCTCTTAATCGTACTCGTGGGATGCATGTTTTGCATGACCCTTATGTGAGAATTCTCCGATTCTTTGGTTTGATTTGATAGGTGTTTCTTGATCTCATTATATTACTTATAGGTCTGTGTAGCTTTTATTTTGATTTCTAAGTCATTCCCCTCTTTAGAATTAAAAAAAATAAAATAAAATAAAAAGACAAGCAACTTTTTTTTTTATTATTTATAAGATTAGGAGTATTTTCAAAGTAACTTACTTTTTAATGAAAACTAAATTTTTTTTGAGTGAGTTTAATAACACACTTTATACTTAATTTATACATTAAAAAATTACTTGCTGAAATGTTGATTTTGAAAATTCAATCATAATCAATCAAGATGGAAAAATTCTTTATCAACCAAATTAATTTTTAGCAAATCAAAATTTCATGTTAGATATTAAGGTACATAAATATATATATATATATATATATATATATATTTCTATAGGTGCAGGTTGGTGATAGCATTTATCAATTTAGGCAATTTAGATACACTTTCACTCTTAATCTTGGGCCTTATATGGGAGTAGTTCTTTCAGTATTATATGGATTGCCGACAGGTCCATATCCAAAAACCCATTAATCTCCTAATATCCATTTCTTTTATTCTCTACATTATCTTTTAATAGAATTAAATGATTATATAAAGTAATTTAAAATTAAGTTTTAACATAAAATGGAACAATTTAAATTGCTAACACACACAAGTAAAACAAATATTATGAAAATAATAAAATCATAATGATAATTTATCTAACTTTGTAATTTATATTTAATTGTAAATATTTAAAAATTTTAATACTTAATTAAATAAAATATTTTATTATAATATTTTATTAACTCTTCTTAAAAATGGGTTAATATGTATCTCAAACTAAAAGCTGAAATTTATTTTTTTAAAAAAATTGAGATATTGGGGAACAATTAATTATTATAGTTATAAAAGTTCTCTGTTTAATATATTTTCTGTAGTAAAACTAGTAATGAATATTTTCATTTTGCATTTACAATTTTAGAATTCTGAGTATTTTCCATAATTATTGAATTCATTAATTAGACATTATATATTATGCAAGAGACAAAGCGATTATTTTCTTCTTCTTATTTATCAGTATATGAATTATTCTGAACAAGAATGACCACGGATCAAGTATGGGTGGATTTTGCCATATTCATATTATATCCGTCTTATAGTAGGGCGGGGCAGGGCGGGGCGATGATACCCATTTATTTTTTAAGTGTAAAAATATATATATATTTATACAAAAATTATATGTTTATAAAAAATATATATATAATATATTTACATAAATATATGTATAAAATGCATCATTATATATATTTTACTTGAAATATATAATTATAATATAAATAAACATATGTAAAAAATAAAATTTAAAAATATAATATGTATTTATGTATATTAAAATAATATATATATAATATAAAATATGTAAACATGTATGCAGCGCAGTTTCACCAATACCCATCCTCGCCCCATTATAAATGGAGTGGATTTTACCCACTTCATTAGAATCGGTTTTTCAGGTACACATCAAAACGGGTCAAAATAGCCATCTTTAATTTTGAATTTAAATTTTTTATTTTTTCTAGACAAATGTAACTTAGAAAGAAAATAGATTGTATTATTATTATTATATATGAAAAAAAATATGTTGTACTAGATGAATAGCATAATTCAATTTTATTATTTTAAATTAAAAATTATTATAAAAATTTCCGTGATTGAATTCTATATTTTATTAATTGAATGAAATTGAATTAAGGTAAATTTTATCATAAAATCCTCTAAGAATAACAGTCGTTATTGTAAAATCTATATCTATATTTATTATTATATTATATTATATATTTATTTATTTATATAAAACATGAGTCAATAAATTGTTAAAAAAAATATTCGCCATATATTATGCTATAAATTTTAAGAATGAGTTTAAAACTGATTTTTTAGAAAATCACGTCACCAACTTTTAAATCTCTTTTTTAGGTTTTTTTTTTTTTCAGTTTTTATTATTGTCTTTTATCTCAAATATATTAATATATAAATAAATAAATAATTATTCCTAATCTAATATGCCTAATAACTTATACATAAATGTAACTTTAACTTTTAAATATTTCTAAGCCAAATATAATAATTTTCACATTATTTATTGATATTAATTGTTTTAGGGGATATTAATGTTACCTTTTAATATATAAATAAAGTAATAAATTTTCCCTAAACCTAAAAGCTATACACGTTAATAATTCAAAAAATTGTCCAAAACTTTTAATTTTATTAATCTTATCTCAATTTATAATTTAACTTTAGCTGGATTAACTAAATTATGTTAATTATTGAATCAAATGATATTACATAATTAAAATAAATTAATATTTTTTTTTTTTTATCTCTCTACTTTCCATCCACCTTTAATCTCTCTCTTTTATCTTTCTTTAAACTTTATTTCTTTCATAAAATTGTGAATTAATTTTTGGAGTTAAAAAAGAAAGGGAAACATGATTTTTTAAATTAAAAGAGAGAGAGAAATGAAAAAAAGAAAAGTAAGAAAATGATTTTTTTAAAGTGAAAACTATGGTGTAGACAGAGAAAAAAAAATTAAGATAATTATTTAATTTGTTTTAGTTATGAATATAAAATTTATTTTGAATTCTAATTTTGACTAATTTTTTTTTATGTAGACTTAATTACAATTAAAATTATAAATTATGACAAAGTTGATAAATTAAATGTTTTGGACAATTGAAAAAACGAAAAATTATAAATTGAGATAAAATTGATAAAAAAAATAAAAAAAAAATTATATAATTTTTTGAATTATTAAGGTGTATAACTTTAAGGTTTAGAGAAATTTATTACTTTATTTATACATTAAAAGTTAACATGAATATCCCTAAAAAAATTAATATCAATAAATAATGTGAAAAATATTATATTGGAATTAGGAATATTTAAAAGTCAAAATTACTTATATATTAACATGCATAAACTATTATACATATTAAAGTACGAATATTTTGTATATATTATATATTAAAATATTTGTGATAAGAGGCAATAATATAAACTGAAAAAAGTCAGTTTAAATTCATTCTTAAAAATCGGGTTAAGGGCCAATTTAACTATATATATATATATATATATATATATATATATATATATATATATATATATATATATATATATATATATATATTTATGTCCAATCAAATCCTTCATATATTTTTTTTTGTCTAATTTCAACCATAACCTTTTATTTTTGTCCAATTGAATCCGATTTTTTGTTAAAAAATAATAAAATAATAATTTTTATTTTAAAAATAATAATTTTTATTTTAAAAATAATAAAATTATTTTCCAATATTTTAAGAATAATTACATAAATTAAAAAAGTAAAAAATTAAATATATAAAAAAAAAACTAGCAAATCTATAACAATAAAATAAAATAAAAAATCTCACAACTAATTAATTTCATTATGGAATTTAGAAGGACTGAAATTGAGAAGACACAATTAATCAAAAAAATTAATTTTAAAACAATTTCATGTCATCACAATTAACCAAAAGTGTTAATGTGTATTCTTAATTAGCTGTATATTTCTATTTAATAATTCTTGTCCTTTCATATTTTGTAATCATTGTTGTATATACATTTCAATTTATTATTGTACCAAATGCATAATAATATATTTAAATTCTCAATCATACCTCTGTTAACATGGTATCAGAGTTTTTGTTTTAATTTTTTTATGGCTTTTGAAATTATGTTCTAATAAAAAAAAAATATTTTCCTTTCATCTGCTCACTGTTTGTCTTGTCTCGTCAGATTATGTGATGTAATCGGTCGTTGCACCATTTGGAAGTGTTTCTCTTCTTCCAACGACTCCAGCAAAGTTTGTCGTTTCTTCATTGAATGTCCAACGCACCCTCACGAGTCGTTCGAAAAGACTATTGCACTGTCTGTGATGTAATCACCCTCACACACTTCGATTCGCCTGGCAGCTCTTCTGATCAAATCGGTTCAGCTATCTTTGACCAATCGGTTCATTGGGTTTTAGGTCTTTTTTGCAATCTTTTATTGGTTTCCAAAGTATTTGACCCTTCTGAGTTCATTTTTGCAATCATGTTTTCCTAATTTCGTCTCCATATTCAAGTTTTAGATTTTGTTTTCTTATTTTTCGCATTATTTTTTATCTTTTTCACTGATGGCTACTACTAAGAATTCCCAACCTGCATCATAGCCTATTTTACAACCATTATTGTTATATTTTATGGCTCCAACTATGATTTATGGTCCCAAGAAATGTGCAGTTTTCTGAAAGATTGTATTCTCTAGCACAATGTGACTGGTGAGGTTCCTAAACCTACATAAACGCTGATGAGGATGCAACTAAATTTGTTGAACAGTTAGATCAATGGCATGACAAAAATCATCAAATCTTGACTTAGTTTCGTAATACATGTCTGGCTGGTATTAAGGGCGAGTTTCGTCGTTTTGACATGCTAAAGAAGTATAGATTTTTCTCAAGAATCGTTACTTTGTTTCTGATGATGTTCATTAGTTTCAAATTTATTGTCGTATTCATCACCTCTAGCAACAACCTAATCAGATCAATTATAGTTATGTTTATGAACTTCAGACACTTTGGGATCAGTTAGCTAATTGTGATCCTCAATGGCCTGATTATGCCTTTGCTTCTTATGACTCTCCTCTCCAAATTTGAGAATGTTAGTGCATCTCTTCTTCATCGCAGTCCTTTACCTAAGTTGGATGTTGTGATTTAGGAATTAATTTCGGAAGAAATTTGTCTCAACACTCTCCGTGCTGAGTGATCCTTACCACCCACTTATGCTATATTGGCTACTCCTTCAGATACTATGAACCCTTAATTTTGCATCACCAAAATTAATAATAAAAATAAAAATAAATAGATAATTTAAAAAAAAAAAAGAGTAGTCTGGCTTGCGGTTGCTGTAGGGAAGCCTGCGATTGCCGCAAGCACTCATGTGGTTGCCGCAGGGCCCTCTGCGGCTGTGTGGCAACGAGCCCTTTTTCGATTTTTTCTAATTTTTTCCTCATTTTTCCCTTTATCTCATATCTAAACTTCATAAAACCTCCCCCCAACCTTCACCTTATATATAGGGGTTCTCCCACTCATTATTCTTCACCTCTCAACCTCCTGACTTGCTTGATTAGCCTTGCATCAAGCGAACCATCCCTATAAGCTTGTTCTACCAAAGAACAAGCTCTCTAGTTTAAATTTTGGATAATTTACGATTTAATCCTTGAGATTTGCCTAAATTAATGACTTGATCCCTGTAGTTTGAGAAATGAGCTTTTTAATCCCTGAGGTTTTATTCTGTTACACTAAATAGTTCTTTTGTTACTTTTTCCTTTAAAATTATGTGAAAAGTCTAAAATACCCCTCATTTACAATTAAATTTTCTATTTTAATCATCCCTCACATTCATACCCTCTCACCTCTCTCTCTCTATATATATGCAGCTAAACCCAAAAAATCAATCAATAAATCAATTCTCAAATTAGTCAAAACTAAATTTACATATAGACAAATTAAATTTACAAATTAATCATATGGATCTTTAATTAATCATTGAACTCCATCAAAAAAATCCATCATTTTCTCTAGCAAGATTACAATGGCAACAACACTTCTCAATATCAATATCAATCTCTTTATGAATCAAATGAAAAGGATGATGATGTTGAACACCCATGGGATCCAAGTAGATGATGTCTGCAACCAATCCACCCATTGACACTCAATTCTCAAATAGTTTCAGTACAAATTATAGCTAACCAAATTTTGACCCAATTAATTCCTATATAAATATTGCCCCAATACCAATCTTCCATGGCCAACCTAATGAATGCCCTAATTCCATGCGAAGGAGTAATCTGAAGGAAATTAAAAAACCGAAAACGTTCAAAAACGGACCTTCATTTGCTAAAATAACCAGATCCCATGTGCTCTCTCCTCCATCGCCGATCGAGCACGAGGTGAGTCGAGAGAGAGGTGATGGCGATAGAGAGTGAATTGAGAGAGAGGTGATGGTGGCAGATGCTAGGTGCTTTTTCCGCCATTGCAGATCTTAGGTGCTCTATCTTCCATTGCCGTTCGTAGTCCGTTTTCGCCTATCAGCCTGGTCCTTTGCTCGTCGCCACTGTTGTTGGTTCAGGTGCTTCAGTGCTCCGTTGTTACTGGGTTGTCCTTTGTTTTGGAGTTGTTGGTCAAAAATTCCTTGCAACTCGTCAAAATTTTGTTTGGATTTTAGATTTTCATGTTTTCTGGTTGAATATGGCCTTGAATTTGCTTTTTATGTGAATCAAATTTATTCTTTTTTTTTTGTGCAGGTAGATAAAGAAAAGAAGGAATAGAGAGAACTTTGAGTGCTTGGATTCTTAAAAATTTTGAACCAAAAAAGAGAGAATTTTTTTTGTATCAATTATAAATTTTTTTCATTGAAAGGGAAGAGTTTACCGACTGTGCAAAAGAAAGAGAGAGAAAGTAAAAAAAATTTAGAGAGAGAAAGGAAAATTAGAGATAAGGGTATTTTTGGTACAAAAATGTAGAATTTTATATTAAAATATTGTTTTTATGATTGATTAACGGAAAATGGTTAAAAATTTTGACAGAAGGACTATTTAGTGTAACGGAATAAAACCTCAGGGATTAAAGAGCTCATTTCTCAAACTGCATGGACCAAGTCATTAATTTAGGCAAATCTCAGGGACTAAATCATAAATTACCCTTAAATTTTTCTTTTTATTTTTTGCTTTGCTATTACTCCTTGCTTTGCAAAGCAAATTGGGTTGCAACTTTCCAAGCCGACCCGCCGAGTCAAAAGTTCCCCGTTGTCCGAGGCAAGCTCGCTGTCAAGTCTCCAAAGCCGATTAAGCGCAAGGTAAGCTTATTTTCCTTTCTCTTTTCCTTTTCTTTATTTATTTAAATTATTTTTCCCTCTTTTGGATTAGTATTTTTATTTATTTATTTTTTCCTCCTTGGGATTATTCTTTTCTTCGCCTTTGGGCTCCTTTCTTAATTCTTTTATCTTAATTGATTTACTTAGGTTAGTTAATTAAAATTCGAAATAATTAATTCAATCTGGTAATCAATTAAAATCAATCCAATCAACTCAACTTTTAATCAATCAAAATATGATAAAGTGGTTTGACTAAACAAACCCCTTCGCAAGAAGGGAGAACTGCATGGGTTATGATTCCCATTCAAAGAAATACGTAGGCATGCTTGGTCTAAGCATCGAATCCAATTAAAATTAACCAACTTCTCCCCTCATCGTTTTCTTCACTTTAATTTAATTTATTTTGTTACATTGATTTTATTAGGATTAGTTTGGGGAATGCGTGACTTCTCTAGAACCCATAAGGGCTAGAGAAAGTATCCCCTAATTTGAATTTTTATTGTAATTTTAACTTATCTTTCTCTTTCTTTTATTTCCTCTTTTTTGTTTATTTACATAATCATGCTTTTATCATATTGTCATGCAACATATTAATTGTACAAACATTATTCATGAAATTAATTTTAAGTCACAACTTTATTAAATGC
>CATKHJ010013596.1:0-10557 GCA_949750685.1 Vernicia montana | reverse complement strand
AATAACAATACAACAAAGCAATAAAAGAAACTAAGCTAAAAGAAAACTAGCAATAAAAGAAACTAAGCTAAAGAAAACTAAAAACAAACAAAAGCAAGCAAAGAAAGCAAAACAAACTTCAAAACAAATAAATAAATAAATGAAAAAGGAAGAAAATAAATACCTTTTGATGATGAGGCTTCGGGACGGCTCTTAGGACTCTTTCGAACTGGCTTGAGAGAACCCACAAACATCCATCCAACAAGAACAAAGCTTTGAACTAAAAGGCAGCTCTTTTCGAACCAAGCCTTTTAAAAAGCTAGCTTTTAACCAATTAGGTTTGATTTTAGCTAGTTTTGTGTGTTGAGTTGTGTAAAATGAGTTGGGGGGGGGGGGGGGGGGGGTAGTTTATATAGGAATAGCAGCTAGGGAAGTTTTTGTATTTTACTGATGTGGGATTTAGCGTTCTGAAGCTCGAAACCACACACAGGACTTCTGGAACCGCACATGGAGCATTCTGGACCGCACAGCAGAAGATAGACTGCACAGAGGAGGAGGAACTGCACAGGAGCTTTTTGGGATCGCACATGGCTTGTGCGATTCCGCACAGCCTTGTGCGGAACCGCACAGGGCATGTGCGGTCCCTGGAGGGCCCTGTGCGGTCCTCCAGGTCAGACAGGCCGGTTCGTCGAATTTTTCGACCCTTTCTTGTCCGTTTCAGTTTTCGAGGCTTAATCGCATGTCCGAGAGTTCAGACGGTGCAAAATTCAGGGTTCACATAATTTCATTTCATATACACATCAATCAATTTTATACATATCATTACATTATTCACATAAATACCATTCAACCTTTCCATATAACCCATAAAGCAAATCATTTATCACATATACCCATTTCCATACATACATAAAATAACATCATCATTCCTTATTTCATAAACAAACACACCTATATACAAATACTACAGAATTATATCATTCTTTTAGTCATTCTAAGTTTAGATCATCCATTACATTCCACACACATATATATATCTGCACTATGCCAAAATTTGATCATGGTTTATCCATCTATGATCTATCCTACTGACTCTCAGAATCCCTCACATCATTAGAGCCCTTGCTCTCTGCAGGCCCTATTTGCCTATAACCAGTAGACAACAAAGACGAGGATACTAAACGTCTCCTTAAAGGACACCTCTCCACAGAATGATCAAATCTACCACATGCAACACATAAATGCTTGGGAAATTTTGGCATCACATCTCTGAGAGGTGGAATCGGTCCAACTTTAGGGTTCCTATGCATACTACTAACCTTTGCCAATTCCCACTTCAAATCCCTAACTGTCCTCCTCAGATCAGTTACTTCGCTTTGCAACATGTGAAGCTCTTTCATAATCTCTTCATTCCTATTCTTCATCCTAGCTACCCAAACTGGATCAGGATCCTTCTCCGAATCGGTCTCCTCTAGATCAAAATATGCTACCGAGGCTATATCAGATACATCCCTCTCTCCAACAGGATTATGAATTCTCGGCATCTACACATTATCAATTTATAAATAATATTTCACCACTTATTAATAACATTTAGCAACAACATTCATACATACCAGAAAGGATGATAACTTAATATATTACGTTAACGCTGATCTGACTTAGAGAAATACCTTACAGACAATAAGAAATCCTATGCTCCATGTTTTGACTTATTACTCTAAATATGTAAAAAGATTAAATCTTTGCTCTGATACCAACTTTGTCACGACCCGTCTTTGAGCCATGACTGTCCTAGGGCATAGGGAGACATAAGGTTACCTAAACCCGTAGAACCCCTTATTTACTTATTATTAGCTGCCATTAATTATCAAGTTATCATTACCCCAGAATTGAAACCATAATTACCATCTTCAATTACTCATTTACATGCTAACATTAAAAGTCCATTAGTTACTTACTTGATACAATTTATATACTTTACTTTTGAATACCATTTTCCATTAATTTATATATATATATATATATATATATATATATATCATTTCATCTTACTTATATGCTTGGACTGTAATATCATTATCATATCATACATCATGTATACGATATCCTAATTATATCATTATTATAGACTTTAAAATTCATGGAGCTCTAGAGTAAAACTTCCGAATATACATCCATACCATATAATCAAAATAGCAGAGCAATTCCCAAGTGAATGCTTAGAACTTGGAATTTACCTTGTTGACCTATCAATCGATCCTGAAAAATAAACATTAACTAAGGAATGAGACATAGCTCAGTGAGTACATAATACATAATGAACAATATTGAACAAATAACAATAGTTCCTTTTAAACAACAATGATGTTAATCAAAATTGTCCTTATGGAACAATTTTCATATTTATAGCAAATAATATAACTTTTAGCTGAAATCATTCACTTTCTTGGAAACGGTGTGTTCCTCCATAATCAAATGAGTGGCGGCTTACGCCTTGCTCACTTCGATATGCCTAGTCACACGTACAACTGATCGAGTAATACGTACTAGGGTCATTAAACCTTTCCCAGCTAAGGTTCGGATAATCTTACCCTATCCGTAGGTTTCATTACCATTGTGCACAAGGTCCGATGTATTGCCCCATATTAGAGGGGTATTCTGCTTATCATGGTATTATTATAACATTATATCTTTTCTATTCATGAAATGATTCAATGGATAACATATCAATAACAATTAAATTTCCATTATTGGTCATATTAAAAGACCAAAACAATATAGGCTCAATTGGCCAAATTCCATAAAGAATAATTTCTTAATTTGGCTCAATAATCAATGAACAAATAATGCTTGCCAAAAAGTTGCAATGCATTTTCAAATAAGAATTGATTGAGCATGAAAGCTCATATTCAAGGCACAAAGCGTGAAATATTATTAAGTACTCACTTCGAAACTCCTTAGCTCCTAATATAATTAAATGTGACTAAAAGCGAGATTCCTCGGTATCTCGGATAATACCCTTTTCTTTTGATTCTACAATCACATTACACAAATCGTATATTAACTTCTATCCCTTTATATTACTAACCATACTTCACTTTTCTCTTCCTTTACCATAAACAAACATCACACATATTTTCATTACATAATTATTCATTTAATCATACATTAAATATATATATATTAATCAATTAATCACATCAAGGAATTTAATTCCTTTCCCTTTCCAATTTCTTAATAAAATTTCATATTCTACACATGAATCAAAACTAATATATTTCCTATTAATCCATGATATTACTTTGCACCTTAAAAATCAAAATCCCTAAATATACCAATTCCATCAATTTGGGGAAAATCATTTTCATTCAACCAAATTGCAAATTGATCTTGAAATCACTAAACTATATCATATACAAACTTAATTAACCAACCAATTTCAATATTTCAAATTAAATTTTAAAATCTCTAGTTTACTCCATAAACTCTAGAATTTGGGAAAAACTATCAATTCCATATTCAAACTTTAAATTGAATATAGATTCATCAAATCAACCTTCAAACAATTCATATTCATCATTCAATTGAAATCAAATCACTTCGATTCTCACAATTTCATATTTTTCCATAATAAGGTGATTTGGGAAAAATCTATAATTTCTTATTCAAATCTTAAATTGATCCTTGAATCATGAAATTAATATGTTACTAAGATTATAACATCAATCAAACATCAAAAATATTAACCAAATCACATACTTCCTTTATATCATGAATTGCGCCTCCAAAATTTAAAGTTTTGTATAAAATCACCATAATTCAATTTAACACTTCCAATCCACTTTTCTATACCCCAAATAATCTTAGATATCATTAAAATTAATTTAGAACACTTCCCTCCTACAAATCCCAAATAGGCCGAACCTAGGGAAAAATTTTCCTAATTAAGTTTCAAGTCCATCATGCTTATTTTCACTTGTTAAACTTTCAATTCCAAACTTTAATTTGCATATTCCATCAAAAGATAATAAAATAAGTCCCACTTGGTTTCCCTTAGCTTTACCAACCCATAGAAATGATAAGAAAAAGAAACAATTACAATGAAACACTACGTCCATACCAATAACAATAAAAGGAATCATTAAGTACTAATTCTCACCTTAGGAAAATCTTAGTTTGTTAACTTTGAAGAAGAACAAGTTGAAAGGTTTAGTGTTTGGGAGAGTTTTTGTTTTCTTTCTTTCCCTTGGTAGGCATGGCAAATGGACAAAAATTTTGCTTATATCTTATTAACTTGAATGGTGGTGATCTTAACTTTGATAATCAAAAAGCTATGATTGAATCAACATAAATGGTCATGATTTAATTAAGACAAACGGTCATGATCTCCCTTAGGTGTATGGTGACTAAGAAAGTGTGACAATGATATAAATAAAGCAAAATGAACTTTGTCTTGATGTAGAGAAAGTGAGAGTTTCAATAGCTTAAGTAATTTGACTTTTAGTCAACTTTGGAGTCTTATTAGTAAAACTAGCCAATATCAATTTTTCCACCATTTTACTCCTAATTAACATTTTTTAACCTTAATAGAAATTAAATCCTATAAACTTGGACATTAATGGGTCGGCCTTGGTTGAGTTTTGGGTTTTGAGATCCAAAAGCCCATTTATAAGCTCACCCGAGCCATTTCCCGATCGTAAAATTTTCCGTATCTTTCTTTCTTTCCTTTTTCACTAGCATATTAATTCCCACTTTACTATATCATTATATAAACTTTAACATTTGATACATTACTCCTTTCAATTTAATTAAACCCATAAAAATACATACACTTATTAAAAACATACAACAATGCACTTAACATACAAAACATGCAAAGGTCTCATATATTCCCATTATCAATTCTATAATGTACTATCTATAGAATTTATATTATATATCTTTTTCATAATCTTAATGGGCTATGGAAACCTCAGGTATTACAGAACATTTGTAAAAACTCTTATTGGGTTTGAGTGTTAGGCTTAGTGAAAACACTTGTGAGGTTTTAATGTAAGCCTATTGAAAATACTTGTAAAGTTTGGTGTGAGCTTAAACACTAAGTTGGGAGTGGACTTGTTAAAACTCCATTGATAGTGAAATACCTAATTGGTGATTAGGGAGTGGATGTAGGATTTGTTATAATCCGAACCACTATAAATTCTTTGTGTTCTTTCTATTCTTTCTTCCTTACTCAATTAATTTTTTAATTACCCACCAATTCAACCCCCTTCTTAGTTCATATTGGGCAACAAGTCTTATGCTCTATATGTGATATGAGAGAGCATGCATAACATTGCCTTTACTCCAATTTTCTATATGTGGGAGTAAGCAAGGCATAAGCTGCTACTCCATCTTTATATATGAAAATGTGGGAAGCACTCTGCTTCTAATTTAACTGATTTCTGCTAAAAATTATATGAAATACATAAATGCCTCTTCAAAATGAAGCTATTTGATATTGACATCCATCATTATTCATTTATGCTTGCATATTACGTTAGTAGATTATTTTCTCATTGAGAATTTTCTCACTCTATGGTTATTAATGTTTTTCAGGTAATAGCAGAGATGACCGAGGTAATTCTCAAGTTCCTTCTTCACTTGAGAAATGCTAAGCTATTGAAGTCTTTTTATTCTGTTCTTTTGACTCAAAATGACTAAGTAACTTAAAGTCGTCATTAGAGCTCTATGGTAATTATGGTACAATATATGGGGATCGTTGAATTATAGTATTGTAATTAACATTTACAAGTTGATGTTGTTAACAAGTATTTAAATTGTATAGAAAATGTTTACTAAATGCTAAATATATTCATGTACCGTTAATGAGGCATATGATTAATGACTATATGGGTTGTGAATTGTGAAAGTTTATGAGATTGCACTTGTAGATGAGGATAAGGGGAATTATTTAAAGTGTTAGTTTTATTGCAGGCTACGTATCTTGGGGTATATGTTATGTATAGCTAGTACTCTACCGGATTTTCATTGACATAGTTGTAGTGAGTATGTAGGAATTCATGTTCGTCACTTGAAGTCCATCATTAAGTTTAGTTCTACATTAATCATATATGTTTGATTCTCTATTATATAGTATGATATATATATACATACATATGAGTATAAAAAGGCGAATATGTGTAGATATGTGCATGTATAAGAACTGATATGTATATAAAAGTGAAAAAATATGCTTTAAGTGATATATGTGAATTGAATATGTGCTATGAACATGATATGATAAAAGAGAATGTGTAATAGAGAAATTGATTCTATATGTACAAAGACATGTGAATATATATATATATATATATATATATATATATATATATATATATATATATATATATATATATATAAATGTGTAAGAATAAAAAAAAAGAAGTCCTGGTAATAACTGTATGTTAAATACTTATAAAATCAATATGTTTATTGTTTATGAAAAGCTTTGTGTGATGTGATTATGATTCCTGAGAGAAAAAATAGTAATAATAATAATAAACAAGAAAATAGTTAGATAGGATACATGTGATAATGAGATAAGATTTTGCAAAGGAAGAGATGAAAAGTAGAGTTGAAAAGAGCATAAATGATGAAAAGTAGGATACGACAAGGAGTATGAGAAAGTTTAGTGGTGATGAAGTTTAATTGAGTGAATGAATTCAGTTTAAGTGTAGTTTTTGATATAGAAGACGAGATAATATCAAGATAAGTATTTAGTAAATAAGGATGAAAATTATTGGCAATAATAAACTTTGGATGTGATAATTAAGATGAGAAAACTATGATGTGATAAAGTGAGGTGATAAGCTTAAGTAAAAAAAAATGGAAATATTAACGATGTACATTGAACTTTGAATTTATATAGTGGTATTTGATAAGGATGACATATGAGTTGCGGCCATGTGTAAGTGTAGTCTAAAGGTATAAATAATCAAGTAATGGTGGACCGAAATGACTGTAATAATGTTATAAAAGCTTATGTAAATATGGGGATTAAGAATTGTGGTTATTAATCAAACTTGAGCATATATGATGCCCCTTTTAAATAAGATTGATACAGAGAGAAAGGTGTAAAATGGTTAACGAAATGCTTAGATGGATGTGAAGTGAATCAGAATGAAAAACTATCGACGTAAAATGTATATTCCCTAAAAGAAACAAATAAAGTATAAAAGAGTCTTTGTTATAGAAATGTATATTGAGATTTTAAAAAAAAAATTGTAATTTTGAATTATGTGTTTGTATATGAAGCTTGGATAGAATAATGCAATGAAGATAACATGAGATAAGAAATCTTGATTTATTCGGTTAAAAGAAAATTTGTATGAGAATGAGCATCGATTTTAAGAAAAAAAAAAAGTAAATGTCTTAAAGTATGAAAGGAGAATATATATGACAATTCATTGAATATAATTAGGAAATATGGATAGAGTAGAAATTAAGTTTGATCACAAGAATTACCAATAGTGAAATCTTATAAAAAAAGAAAAATGTATATAGAAGGACAAATTGAATGATAAATTGCATTGATGGATTTTTGTGATTTGGTAATCTAAATGTTCTTACAATATTTCATATGTTCATGATAAAAGAATGTTGACCTAAATTGGGTTTACAATTTAGTCAATTTTTATTTTGATCTTGACAATCAAATTGAATAGTTATAATATTTCATCTAAGTGTATTTTGACAAATAAAATGTCTTAGAAAAGCTTGAGAATCAAGAACTTAGAAAATCTTAAGTATTCTGTTGGACTCGTAATTCAAACTCGCAACATCAATGTTGCAATCACAACAACCATATCGCGACTGCAATACAGCTTTTGGCCTAAATTGCAGATTTCATCTAGTAAGATTCGTGGTTAGTATAGCGATCGTAACTCCTAGCGTGAAAGACATATTATGACTGTGACCGACATCTTGATACCGTAATATTCATAAGACTGAAAAGAGTCCCAACGGTAACGTTAATAACGAATGAAAATTTGTCACGTGGGACTAGCCATTGGACACATATGAAGGTAGCGACCACGAAATACATGTAGCGAACGCAATATGTATATAGCGACCGCAATATTGTAATGGCGACTGTGATTCTTGTCTGACAGAGCATTTAATATAGATTTTCTAGCTGTTGAAAGAAGATTTGGTTGAAGCTATTTGTAACAACTCTTTTGATGGAAGGAAACTATAAATACCCTCATCAAGAGACTTAAAAAAACTCCAACAACTTCTCTAACAACCAAACTCTTGCAAATTTAATTCTCAAGCTTTCAATTTTTCATTTAACACTTGTGTGTGTTAGTTGTAAGAGCATTTATTGCTCAAGGATTTAGTGTTAGCCATTAAACATTATCTAGGTTGGGGAGTGATCCTTTGTAAAAACTCTTATTGGGTTTGAGTGTTAGCCTTAGTGAAAATACTTGTGAGATTTTGAGTGTGAGCCTATTGAAAACACTTGTAAAGTTTGGTGTGAGCTTAAACACTAAGTTGGGAGTGAATTTGTAAAAACTCCATTGATAGTGAAATACCCAATTGGTGATTGGGGAGTAGATGTAGGATTTGTTATAATCTGAACCACTATAAATTCCTTGTGTTCTTTATATTCTTCCTTCCTTACTCAATTAAAATTTTTAATTACCCACCAATTCAACCTCCCTTCTTGATTCATATTGGGCAACAAGTGGTATCAAAGCAAAGGTCTCATTTCTACAAGCTTCATTACGTGACAAAAGATATAAATGGCTAACAAAGGGATCAATCACCTCAAGCCACACTTTGATGGCATCGACTATGTCTATTAGAAGCATAGAATGGAAGTCTATCTTGATAGTGAACTTGTGGATCTATGGGATAGTGTACTTGAAGAATGCAAACCTCCATCAAAGGTGGTTGATGGTGTAGAAGAGTTGATTCCAAGAAAAGAATGGGTGGAGGCTCATAAAAGAGCTAATGGAAAGAATAAAAGAGCCATGGCAATTCTTCTTAGTACTCTATCTAGAGAAGAGTGTGGAAGGGTTCAACAATGTACAAGTGCTCATAGCATTTGGAATTTATTGGAGAATTACCATGAAGGCTCCAAGCAAGTCAAATCCAAAAAGATCCAAATGCTTGTTCATAAGTATGAACTCTTCAAGATCAAGCCTAATGAGAATGTGACTGATATGACTAATCGATTCCTTGGCATAATCACAAGCTTGAAGAAGTTTCGAAAAAGTTACTCTTTGGATGACATCAACAACAAAATCCTTAGAGCTTTTCAAAAGAAGAACTTTGAATCCAAAGAATCATCAATTGAAGAGGCTCATGATCTTGATAAGCTACCAACGGTTGTCCTTATTGGGAAACTTCTCACTCATGAGATGACCTTGGAGAAAGAAGTCCAAATTGAAAAGAAGAAGGCCATTGCACTGAAATGCTCCACCAAAGATCAACAAGATGATGAAAGTCAAAGTGACTTGGATGAGAGTGATGAAGAAGATGATGAATTAGCCATGATTTCAAGAAGAGTGAAGGAGATCATCAAAAGCAAAAATAAAAGATCCTTTAGAAAGTCTCCTTCGAACTCTACCTCAAATGTCAATTCCAATAAAGAGAAGAAGAGTGAGGTAACATGCTATGAATGTGGAAAACAAGGCCACATCAAACCGAAATGTCCTAAACAAGGTTATTTGATTTAAAAAATTAGAAGTGATTATGGAAAAAAAATTTGAAAATGAATCTTTTGAAAACTTTTGCATTGAATTTGGTATTTCTCATAACTTTCCATCTCTTAGAACACCACAACGAAATGGTGTGGTAGAGAAGAAAAATAGAACATTAGTAGAGATGGCTAGAACAATGCTCAATGAGTATAGTCTTCCTACATACTTTTAGGCAGAAGCCGTCAATACTTCTTGTTAAATTGCAAATAGTGTTTTTAAAAGACTAATTTTAAACAAAACATCTTATGAGTTATGGAATAGACGAAAACCTAAAATTTCATATCTTAGAGTATTTGGTTGCAAGTGCTATATATTGAATACCAAGGATAATCTTGGAAAATTTGCATCCAAAATGAATGATGGTATTTTTCTTTCCACCACTAGAAAAGCTTATAGAGTGTTCAATAAGAAATCTTTAGTAGTTGAAGAGTTTATGAATGTTGTTTTTGATAAATCTAGTAAGCTTGATCTTAGGAAAGGTAGTATTCTTGATGATTTTGTAGGTGAATTTGAAAAGCTTGAAGTTGAGGACAATTCAAGAGAAGAGATGATGAATGAAGAGACTCAACAAGAAATTGAAACTCAACCTCAATAACAAGAAGATCATGATCAAGGATTTCCAAAGGATTGGAGCTACCCCAAGGATCACCCCAAGGAACTCATCATTGTTGAAACTTCAAAGGGTGTATGTAATACCCTAACTTTATGAGCAATCAAATGCATGATTATTGATGTGAATTTAATGCTTACAATGATATGGCTAATTGTTGAATTAATAATTAAATTCAACAAGTATGAGTATATGAGAATGTGTAAATGAGATTAG
>CATKHJ010013591.1:0-21056 GCA_949750685.1 Vernicia montana | reverse complement strand
TTTGTTAAATATTTTATTTTCTATATCGTCTAGGACCATCTTCTGCAGCTCCAGGTCCTAGTCATTGATCGACTTTGATTCTCAGCACATGTGTTGTGAGTGATTCTAATATATTTTTCTGCCTTCCATGCATCTACATTTACCGTATGAATATATATTATATAATTATGCACTATGAGTAATTATTGAGCATTCTGGCACATGTATGTGAATGATTTATTAATTATGTGTTGCATAATTATTGTGGATGCTAGATGGTATTGGGATGACACAATGATCACTAGGAATGTGAATATGATATATGATGGATGAGCTTTAACTGATGTATGATAGCTCAGGAGCTTGCTCATCGCTCGCTGCTGTCAGTCGGGTCACTGCATGGCTTCAGCCAGGGACAGCTGGTACCCTATGTATTTGATTTTTTTAAAGTAATTTCAGTTGGACACAGAGAGCCAAGATAAGGGGGTCGACTCCCCATATTGAGGTTTAGTATGATCCCTGTTGACTGATTTTCATCCTTATATGAGATTATATGATAATTTGTATATGTGACACGTTGCATGAGCATTAATGATAGAATGACATTAGGACGCCATGTTTGTATATTGGTTGGTATCACTCACTGAGTTGAGGCGCTCATTCCTGTCTCACTACTTTTTTTTCAGGTTGCAGGATGAGTTACTACTGTTGAGTTTCCCTGCCATCTCCTCCGGCAGTAGATTTTTGTAAATAAATATTGTTGTATGTAATATTAAATTCTAAAATCTCCGCAATTGTAGTAGACTTTGTTTGTATCTATATTATTATTTAATTATGTGAGTTGTCAGTATTATGACATGATAAGATAGTCTGCTGAACATGAATCTAATGAGATGAGATTGATGTGATATATATATTATGATGTTGATATAAGTTCTGTTAGCATGTGGACCCTTAGCCCTTGAGTTATGATTATATAGTATATTCTTTGATGATTTGACATGATAAGCTGACTACGGATTATGGAAAGCTCAAGCTTTTCCGTACCCTAGTGCCGGTCACATGCCTATGGAGTCAGGTCGTGACAAAAAATATTCATTTCAAAAAAAAAAACTCCAAAAATATAGAACAAATACTTTCACAAAAGAAAAATAAATAACTCCCATTAAAGAGAATAAAAATAAACAAAAATACAAAAAATAATACTAATAAATCTACAAAAAGTAAATTTATATTTATTAAAATAAACAAAAATTATGAAAAAGTAAATTAATGGTCATTATTCTTATTAGTAGCAATAACAAATCCGTAGGTGTTATTAATGAAGTCCAAGGTGTTATTAGATTCTTATTATTCTCATATATTTTTATTTATTTATTTATTTTTTTGCCTAAAGAAAAAAGTACTTGCATTAAAAGGGCTTTAAACCCAAAACAGTACAAATAATAATCATTCACGTGAGGATGACCCATCAATACATAATAGAAATAAATTTAAGATCCAAAAAAAACCTATCCATCAAAGTTTTTTATACTTAGGTTTCAAGTTCAAAACATTAATGAAAGATAAATTCATAAAATACCCCTGACTCTGCCTCTCCCTTTTAGAAACTGCAGTTCTCTCTGCCTTCACCTCCTCCGTTGCTCATGGCTGAGAAATAGAGAAAATCGTCGAAGAGACTAAGGAAAATTCTGCTAGACAATCCCCAAAAAACATGCATTGAATAGACTTAAAGCTTGCCCACCCAAGAAAGTAGGATCCATGAACACAAAGAGATTGACATGGCACAAATTCCTTCCATTTTCCGATCATGGCAAAAAAAAAAATTTGTACCTCTATCAATGGTGATGGAGCTCCTCCTTTTATGTAGATCTGATATCCAAGAGCCAATCTCTAAGTCTCCAACAACGGCACCAACACTATCTTCTCTCTTCCACCAATTGCCTTCACTGAACAACTCTTCAAAAGATTGGAGTTGGTAGGGGAGTCGGACATCGTTGTAGCTAAGAATGGCAAGATCATTGCCATGAGACCAAAGCACAACAACTAAAACAGAATCCCTAAACCCAATAGATCTAAAAGATAAACAAAATACAACAAGGACAGTAGCCCATAAATATATATAACAAAAAGAAAGAGTTTTCAGATTTCTCCTTTAGTGGCTAGAGCCACTAGAGGGCTCCCCTTTCATAAACCCTAAGAAAGGGTAGAGATGGTTTACTGAGAAATTTAGAGATAAAAAAAAAAAAATGTTTGTCCTTGGTACAGTGAGCATTATTCTCGTATCTTTTGAAAATATATATATATATATATATAAATACACTCCATGAAACTTAAAAATACATTCTATTTTACTTTTTACATTTAATGAAATAACTAAATCATCCACAACAATTTTTAATTCAAAGAGTCAATAATTATTTTGTATTCTTAATTTATTTTAAAAAAGAATATAATAAAAAATAAAATATATTAACAAATAAAATAAAATAAAAAGGGAAAAATAAAAATTTGTTTATTTTGCTAAAATTGATAAAAAAAAAAAATTCATCGTTAAAGTTTTGCAAGTTATGAGTTGAGATTGTAAGTTGAGGTATAATTTAGATTTTTTTAGTTAATTTTAAATATTTATGGATTAATCAAATCTGTTTAGGTAACCCTTTATATATATATATATATATATATATATATATATATATATATATATATATATTCCCTTTTTTATAGTTTTTTATTGGTTTATTTTTATTTTTGATGTAATAAAACAAACATTATTTATTTGAAAAATAACAAAATCCTTACAGAAGCCAAAATTAGATAAAATAACCAAGCATTATCTTTTTTGCTTTCTTTCTATTTGTTTTGTTTCCACATGATATATTTTTAGGGAATATTTCCATATGAATTGATGAAATTAGGAAGGCATGCAAATTTCAAAATGAAGATAATATTATTTTCTACCGTTTTTGCTTAGCCCATAACTATTTAATGCTAAGGTTTGAGCATACAATGCCAAATGGAAATTGACAAGGCCGCCTTTTGGACTCAAGTCGGTAGACATATTAGTGATTACCTATGTTTTCAACTCAACTCTATTTGACTAAAAAAAAAAAAATCAGTTCGATCTTAAAATTGATAAAGGCAAATAATTATAAATCAAAGGTTCAACCAAGATCTAACAAGAATTTTAAATAACAACATATATTTATTATTTATATTAAGTGTTTATTGATATATATAGATAATACACGTTACATATTTTGAACGAATATTACAATTAAATAGAGAGCAAAACAATATTTATTATATATTATGAATGTTCTTTACATAATTTACTTGATTTATAAGTGATCCGAATAAGTTTGTGAACTATTTTTTTATTTTTTAAATTAAATCGGCTGGATGAATCTGAATTTCAAAATATAGGTGATTACTAATTAGATATACTATTTGTCTATTTCAATTTTCAACCTTCTTACCCTTTTTAATGCTAGCACATTCTTTTTTTTTTTTTTTTTTGGCCCAAAAAAAAATCCAGCCCACTTAAATGCAACATTTTACATTTCAATGTGTCAATTAAATTTGTTATCATTTTACATACTACTTTTTTTCTCATTCATTACATAGTCAAAGTTAGTATTTTTTTTTTTTTTTTTTTTTTTTTTGAAACCAGAGTTAGTATTCTTATGATGACTGAATTTTATTATAATATTAAAAAATTAGTTTATGAAACATTCAGAGTCAATTTAGTATCGTTATTGCAGGTAACAATTTCTGAAAAAAAAAAAAAAGAACTTAAATCTATGGATTCCATCTATTTGAATTTGATTTTTTTTAATTTAAAATTAATTTTGTAAAATATATTAAATATGAATTTTTTAAAATTTAAAATTGATTTCGTAAAATATGTTAATTAAATATATTAAATTTGCAATTACTATAGGTATCTTTGTTTTTTTTTTTTACATGGATAATAATAATAATAAGGATTATCTTCGTTTATTGCGGAAAATAATTTATTTTTGAAAAATATTTTCTAAAAAATTATTATTTTATTATTTGGTTATAATATTAAAAGTTAGTTAAAAATATTAAAAATTTCAATTTGTAAGACAATAAAAAAATTTAAACTTAAAAGAATTTCATACTTGTAAAATTTTATTATTAAATATGAGAAAAAATACATAAAAATAATAAATTTAGTGGTCGCCGGCGATCAGTGATGGTTGTCGGTGGTCGCCGGTAATTAGACTTGTTCATGGCTTGGATACCCGTCCGGCCCTGTCGAAAAAATTTGGGTTTGAACACATGTTATTTTCCTTAAGCCCATCCGAGCCCAAACCCGAAAAGCCCGACTATTTTTTGGGCGAGTTTGAAAATATCATTTCTTTGAATCCCATTCGACAAGTTCGGCCCGCTCAAAAAATTTATATGTAAAAAATTATATATTTTTTTATGTGGACCAGACTTAGTCAAAATAATAGGTTTGTATGGTCGGGCCGAGCCGAGCTTAGGCTTAAACTTGAAAAGTCAAGTCCAGCCCGTCCTACGATTTGAACATGTCTACTGATAATAAGTATTGATAATCAATGAATTAATAAATTTGTATTTATATATTTTACTCTCATTATAATGAGTTTGTCAAAATCTGAAAAATGACTTCCTGTTTTGAAAAAATGAAGTCATTTTTCTTAAAAATGACTTAATTTTTCATTGATCAGTAAAATATTTTTTATTAACTAATTTTTAAAAGCATTCCAAACGTAAAAAAATACAGAAAATATTTTTTCAGAAAAATATTTTCGCCAAACAAATGGAATAGTGAATTGAAAGGAGATTCTCCTATAAAAGGAACCTAATGGTTTTATGGGCTAATGCCATGAAAGACTAAAGTACAAATATGACACTCTCATTTAGGTTGATGGTCAAGTGAGCTCTTAATATTTTTTTTGTCTCATTAAACCCTTAACCTTTCCAAAATGACACATGTAAAATTCTCCCTCTATATTTTATTAAACAAACGTTAAAAAAATCTGATGTAGCAGGTGAGTTTCATTATTTGTTATTTATATTGATATAAAAAAATAAATTTTTAAAAATTAAAAGTAATTAGATATAATAATCTGATCAAAACAAATGAAAGTTTTTACGTTTATATAATTTTCTTATGTAATTTTTATAAATTAATAATAAATTATAATGAGTATATAATTTTTCTCTACAATTATGTAAAAAAAATAAATCAAAATAATTATATTACATGAAATATAATAATATTTTAATTTTTTATGTAAGAATATTTTTTTTTTATAAATTTTACTTTAATGTATAAGGATTAAGGAATTATTTTATATTAAATTAAATTTATAATATATTAATTAATTAATTTATTTATTTTATTAATTTTGAATTTCACAAATATTAAATTTTTTCTAAATAGTTTAAAAAATATTTATACAAAAATAAAAATTAATATGTAAGTGCATAAATATTAATTTTTTATTTTTAACATAACTTTAAAAAATTATAAATTATAGACGGAAGGTTTTATATATGCAATTTTAAAAAAATTAAGAATTTAATGAGACAAAAAAATATATTAAGAGTTCACTTGAATAAGAGAATTTTATTTGTACTTTAACATGCCATGAAAATGGCTTGTTAGTGTCTGATTATTAGGTCATAACCAACTAGGCCAAACCCACAATGCAAAACACACTTATGGACCTAATGAGATGGCGCAATCCAACTAGATGCTAAAGTCACTTGGTTGGTATTGAGCTTGAAATCCCAGATTGTCCAGCTACACAAAGTTGAAAGCCTTTAAAATAACATAAGAAAAACTAAGAGGAAATTACATTAAATACACTTTTTTTAATTTATTTTTCAAAAATACCTTTTTATTTTTTAGATTTTCAAATATATATATATATATATATATATATATATATATATATATATATATATATATATATATATATATATATATACTTATGATATACTTACAATATACCTTTAATATATTTATAATATACTTTTAAAAATAAAGTATTTTTGAAATAGAAAATTTAATAAGTGTATTTTTGAAAAAAAAAATATGTATGAGAATATTTTATTTTTTTGAGATGTTTGTGTAAAAACTCAAAAAACTAAATGCATGTTTAGTTGTGAAAAATAATGCCAGATTTTCAAAAAAATATTCTAAGAAAACTATAAAATAGAACTAGGTGTTTAGTTATAATATTTTCCAATTTAAAAAATTGAAAACTTATTTTCATAATTTTTCATATTATAACTATTGTCTATAGAACACAAAAAACATGTTTTTGTTATAAATAAATTATTATATATGTATATTACTTAAAAAATTTTGAGTATATATTTTAGAGAGATTATAATATAGGGCTTTTCAGTAATGTTATATACACCAAAATCCTAGTTATTCCTCTATATAATGGAAGCTAAGGTTAATTTAATAATATGAGTTTAGAGCTCATTTTCTCTCTATATATTTTCTATCTCTCTTTTCTTTCTCTTTACTTTATTGCTTTATATTTATTGTTATTATTTTTGATCTGCTGTGCTAATAAGCCGATTTATAATACGTTATCAGCACGAATAACTTAAAAATGTTAAACCCCTACTTCCCGGCCTCTTAAAACTCCCCAAACCCTAAATTCTCGATCTTCACAAAAAATGACAGAACCGAGTCAGCTGACTCAACATACAGAATCGTATGTTGACTCGTCCCGCTCCACGAGTCAGCAGATTGCATGTTTGGATGCAATTGTTTCCCTCTTGAAGGATGATGCATTGACTATAGGATCATTGGTTAAGGAGATGGAGATGTATTTTACTACTACGGATGACATATTACGTGCAAGAGGTGCCCTTCTTATTGGAGAAGCTCTTGTGTGTCTTACATCTATGGAACTAGATAATTTGACTGTACATAGCTTCGTAACATTCTTCACAAAGCGATTGGCTCAAGTATGAAAAATCATTCAGTGTTTTACCCTAAAAAGCAAAGGCACCTGTTTAACCAAGCCATTCTATAAAATTTAATTTTGTTAGCCTCAATCAAAGACGAGTAGGTGAGTCTTAGAGATAATTTAATTTATAATCTTTCTTTGCCTAGATGAACAATTTTCAACATAATTATTTGCTTTTTATTGCCGATTGTTATTAACTACTTTGAAGCAAGAAAAAAAATATTATTATTTGATGCTATTTAATTTTAATTAATTAAATATAGTTCCTGAATAGTTTGTATTCTAAATTCATGCATAATTAAATAAATTAATACAGTTCTTGAAAAATTAGTATTATTTACAGTTTTTGAATAACTAATTAAATAAATAAATAAAATATAAATTCCTGAATAACTAAGTATCATGAATTCCTGAAAAACTAGTATCCTAATTAACTGATATCCTACGTTCCTTAAGAACTAAATAAATTATCTATAAACTTTTGGAAGACTGATTTAATTATAATACTATTATATTTAGAATACAATTCATACATATTTAGAATCACTTTATAATTGAAATTGTGTGTTACTAAAGTTATAAAACATAATATGTTATAGAAGACATATACTATTTTTATGCTTTCTAACATGCTCCTGCAGTTGTAATATAAAGAGTGAAAATTTACAAAATATTTTAAACTTATTGCCTGTCTTCTAATGACTGAAAGGAACAATGAATTGCTAATGAGAAATCATCAAGTTAGACCCACTAGTACAACAACGATCCCTGAAGTAAATGTTGTAGATAACCACATGAATAATGAATGTGGGTGAAACATCTTGTTGAATTTTACCAAAAGTTAAAATTCAAGAGTGAGATACTTTTAGTAGATAATGAGAATTCTAAAAGAGAAACAATCCACATAGAGAACATAACTCAGCTCAATATCAATACTTTTTATGTAGACTCTCTGAAGGAGTAATTGGATAGGATTTTACATTTATTATTATTATTATTATTTGGATTGTGTTTTGTGTATATAATATATGAATTATTTTGTGCATTATAAATCTATGAATTATTTCGTTATTATTTTATCCTTAATATATATAAAAAATATGTTGCTTTGAACATGTAGTTCAAGCATTGAACTTGTAGTTCAATAATAAAATCTTGAAAGTTTGATATGACATGTCATTATGTATATCATATATACTCTCTCTTTACAACTTGTACATGGATGTGAGCCTAATATTTATCATTTGCGAGTTTTTTGTTGTGCCATGTATATACTAATAATATCACCTCAATGTGAGAAAATGAGTCCACAAAGAAAACTTAAAATTTATTTTAATGAGACACATTTTCCAACATTAGGGGGAGAAAAAGTACATGTTAGTACTAAATAAATGTCGATAAATTTCCTGTAAGAAAAATCATTTATACAGTCTTAGTCCAATACAAGTCAGAATGAACTAAAAGTTCATAAAATAATACAGTTGCAACAAATTGTAACTCAACTGTCAGATGCATTTGCAAATGCTAAAAGTGTGACAAAGTCTCATATTTCAGTTGCTAATATCCTAGCCAGGATTGTGGTTCATATTGAAAATATAAAATCAATTGAGCTCAACACACGTCAGAAGCGTGAATAGTAAATTGGAACTAAAGATAAAAATTTGCGAAAAAACGAAAAACAGTGTCACTAAGAAAATCTCCTGAAGAAGAAGATCTCAATGAAAGAGCTATAGCCAATGATGAGATATAAACTGAGACAACGGAACAATTATACCCTCTAGATATGACTCCTGGAGTTGATGATCAGATTAATGAAAATTACGAGATCTCGATTAATTTTGTAATACAGGAAAAAAATTTGATAAAAATTCATTTATCATCGACAATGAATTTGCCTTAACAGTAGCTCTTACTGTTTCAATAGACAATCTTGATACAAAATCTATGAATATAAATGAATGTCAGCATAGACATGATTGGTCATCACGGAAAAATGTAATTTAGGCCGAGCTAGACTCGCTATTTAAACGCATGATATTCGGACTTGTTATGCTGACTCCCTAAAATGTGAAATCCTGGGTATAAATGGGTGTTTGTCCGAAAGCGTAATGAGAATAATGAAGTGGTAAGATATAAAGCGAGACTAATTATCAGGATTTTTCGCATAGATCTGGTATTGACTATGAGAAAACTTAATATCCTATTATGAATATGATCACGTTTCGTTACTTGAGTAATATGGCAGTTAAAGAAATGTTTGATATGTGCCTTATGAAAATGATATTTATATGAGAGTCCCAAAAGGATTAAAGGTACTATAAAGGAATACATATCAAACACGTGACATGTATTCCATTAAATTCCATAAATTCCTGTATGGATTAAAGCAATATGGACGTATGTGGTATTATCATTTGATTAAATCTATATTGAAAGAATGATATGTGAATAATACATTATGATCATATGTATTCATAAAAGACCATATAGTGATTCTATTATTATTGTAGTATATGTTGATGATCTAAATGAAACTCCTAATAAATTATTGAAAAGTGAGTTCGAGATGTATTTAGAATAAATAAAATTTTGTATCGGCCTGCAGATCGATTATTTATCTCCAAATGAGTCATAATATACCAATCTACTTATATGAAAAAGGTACTTAAGTAATTTTGCGTAGATAAATCATTTTCCTTAAGCACATTAATGGTATCCGCTTACTAAAAGTGAAGAAATACCATTTTTAGGCCTAAAAAATATAACAAAGAGCTATTAATTGGTCTTGAAGTACCATATTTAAGTGCTATAGTTGTACTAATGTATATTGCAAATTGCATCAGGCTTGATATTGCATTTGCAAGAAAAATTCATAACTAGATATAACTCTGCACCTACCAAGAGATATTAGAGTAATGTAAAACACTTATTGCGTTATCTTCGATAACTATTGCTTGCTATTATGAAGATAGATCTCAGACTGGTTATATGTTTGCTTATAACAGTATTACAATTTCATGGAAGTTTGTAAAGAAAACTATGGTATTGAAATATCTCAATAAAAAATACTCTCATTATGTTATTTGAAATGAACACAATATGCATTTGAACAAATTAAAGGTGGATATATCAAAGGTGACCAAACTAAATATATTTCACCTAAATTCTTTATATGCATAAACTTCAGAAGATATATCCATCAAATTCGCTCAAGTGACAACCTAACATACTTATTTACTAAAGTTTTTACCTAATGTCATATTTGAACGATTTATTTTATTGATTGATATGTGCCGTCTTAAAATGTTGTCTTCATCAGAGGGAGCATATCAGTATAAGATTATACTTTTCTTCCTTAGTAAAGTTTTTTTTCCACAGGTTTTTCTTGACCAAATATTTTAATGAGACAAACTGTGCAATGATAGAATAGCGCGTGAATTGTACTCTTTTCCTTAGCTATGTTTTTTCCCACTAGGTTTTCTAACAAGGTTTTTAAGAGGCATATTCATGGCGCAAGTAATATATAAGGGAGAGTGTTATAAATAAATTAATATATATTTATATTACTTAAACATTATTGAGTATATATTTTAGAGAGATTATAGTATAGGGTTATTTCAGTAATATTGTATACACCAAAATTTTAGTTATTCCTCTATATAAGAGAAACTAAGATTAATCTATTAATATGAGTTTGAAGCCCATTTTTCTCTATATATATTTTCTCTCTCTATCTTTTCATTCTCTTTGCTTTATTACTTTATATTTTTTATTATTATCTTTGATCCAATGTGCTAATAAGCCGATGTATAACAGTTTTTTCACTTTTCCTTTTATTAAAATAGCGTGTTTTCTTCGAATCCCACTATAATACTTTTTTTTCCTCTCTTATTAACATGATGTAACTCTAGAAATAATAAAAACACCTTAAACGTAGACCTTTCATCTGCCTTTCTACAACAAACAACTAACTATACAAGGTCAATTATTTTTCTTTTCTTTCTTTTTTTACTTTATAGGATTAGTTATCCTTGATTGATTATTTTATATATTGATTTTTTTTCCTTTTTTGTTATTATTTTTGTCTTTTTCTCTATCTAATTGTCACCTCCAATAGTTTTAGTTTATAGTTTCTTATTTGTGAATTGACATTTTTATATATACTTACTATCATTTTAAGCATTGGTTAATTTTAAACATTTATTTGTCAAATAATTTTTTTATTAGATGAGTATGATTTAAATTTTATGTCAAATTATACTATACCAAAGATATTATAATATGAACAACAATAATTGTTATAACATTAATGAAATAAAAAATAAAATAAAATTTTTAAAGGAGGTGGAAAATGAAAACAATAGAAAAAAATAAGAAGAGATAAATAAACATGATTTCCAATTTATAATTTTCCATATGGAAAATAGAAACTAGAAAACTAGGAAATGAAAATGAAAATTAGAAAAGAAAAATGGAAAATATTTTCCAAAACTAAACAAGCCCTAAAAATTTCTCAAAATTTCCAATATTTTTTATAAGCCCCTAAATATCTATCTAAAGACAATTTTTCCCGCATCATACTTCCCGAGTTCCAAACTTTGTGTCCTTACAAAGGGCTCCAACCATGCACCACCAAGAGGCACCTACGTCTCCAAGAATATAATACTAGAAGCCACTAAGGGGCACCTATGTCTCCAAGAATACTATGCTAGAAGCTAAACAGTTGGAAGGTGATTCTGAACGCGGATATTAAAAGTTTCAAATTGAACTGAATAATCAAACCGAAAATATCTAGAACCGGACCGAACTGTTGACCTTTTGACTTTCCCCGAATCAAATTGGATCGAGTGAAATATTTTAGTACGGTTCTGGATATTAACGTATATTCGAACTGAGAACCAGACCGAATTGAATCGAACTGTACTAAATCGAATTAGATGAAATAACAGAAAATTTTGAATTTTTTATTTATAATATATAAGTGGTGGTAATTGAATAATGTATAGATAATATAAAAATTATAAAATTATATATGACATTATACCAATCATTAAATTATATCAAAAGAAAATTTATATGAATTATAAATCTATAATTATAAATGTATATATCTCAATTCAATTTAATATAACTATTGATATTTATATAACTTACTTAAACATTAGGTTCATTAAATTTGTATTAATGAAAAATTAGTAATATAATATGGATTAAGTTTTAATAATACTAAAATATAACTACATATTATAATTAAACATTTTAAATTCACTACATATATGATTTAAAAAAAAAAAAACTTTAATATATGTTATGATTAATCAATGAGTAATAATAAGAAAATATGATGTATTAGTATTAAATCCAGTAATATTGTCATTTTAATTGTAATTATATGTGATATTAATAAAGTTTTAGATTAAAATTTTCTTAGTAACTAATATTCTAATTTTTAAAAATATTTTTTTTATTAATTAACATCTCTGGAATACATTATCAATAAAAAATTATTTGTAATAGGCTAATAGTTTATATAAAAAATTAAAAAGTGATTATAACTTATAAAAAATTATTTATTAACTTTAGTAGTATATAAATCAAGATTAAAATTATTTGAATTAAGTAAAATATTAATATAATTATATTTATATATTTTTACAGTAATTATATTTTTTATTGTTTAAATAAATTATGGGTTTTGATTGTTTTTTTTCATATAAATTAACAAATTACATATTTTGTTTTTTTTTTTTTTAATTTCCAAATATCCGTATTGCATTGGATTTGATTGGATTGGAATCGAAATATCCGATCTCCGAGTTATATTGTCCCGAAATTTTCGAAACAATACAATATGAAAATTTTTTATTTCGGTTTCAGTTTCGATTATTCACAAATCAAAATATCTGAAATTCAGTCCAATCTCAAAGATTTTCAAATCTCCGAATTGGACCGAACCGTGCTCAATCCTACCATTTGACACTATAAGTGGGGTAGAACTCACTTTAAAAAACCGACTCGTTAGGGGAAAGTACCCATCCACATATAAGCCCCATAATATTCATCTAACTGTCCGATATGAGATTTTTCCCACATCAATAACAGTTTAAAAATATTAAACATTACTTTTTTTTTTTGTATGGAAATAATTGAAGTTAAAAAAAAAAAAAACATTATTGTACTCCTAAATATTTTAAGTTTAATTTATTAATTAGTGATGTTTTTTTTTTAAGGGTAATGCAATTTTTACTATTTTGCAAACATGGCAGAAGAAGATGATTGCAGTGCCGGCTTCAGAGGGAGGCTCTAGGCAGTTTCATATTTTTAAATATTAAATTTTAAAATTTATTAAAATTTAAAATCTAAAAACCCACTCAACTACTAACTTAAATTCACTTAAAATCATTAAGCGAGAAAAATATAAACTTTTTCTTCTTAAATTTAGTTTAATATTATTTGGTTTCATTTGATATCATACATATATAAGTTTGAGTTGCTTAATTTATTAAATTTTAATGATAATTTATTTATATTTAAGAATTAATTATTATATTATATTTTAGATTTATTAAATTTACTGTATTTCATATTTATTAAAAAATATTTATATAAATGGATGGAGGATTGAGGATTTTATTTTTTAAAATTATATACGGCCTACAAAGTATTAGAGCCGGCCCTGGATGATTGTACTAAGAAATACACACTCAACATTTGTTGAATTATAATATTCGATATAATTATTAATTTAATAAATTCGAAATCCTGACGTCCACTTCTAAAATAGTCTCACCTTATAAACTTATCATTAAATTAAAGCACCAGTACTTAACACTTGTAATTAATACTTATATTATATATAATATCTATTGAAAAAAAAAAAAAAATCCAGCCACCTAATATCACAAGAAGATTATTATAATTGATAGTATTTTTTTAAAACTAAATTAATAGTGAATTGAATGGCTTATGGGCCTACGCCAAGCAAATGGAAATCATGGAATGGCCTATTAGTGTCATATTACTGGGCCGTAACCTACCAGGCGAAACCCACAACTCAAAACACGCTTGTGGGCCTACTTATATGACGTAACCCAACAAGATGCTGAGGTCACTTGGTTGGTATTGAACAGAAATCCCACATCGTTTAGTTAAACAAAGTCGAAAGCTCTTTATAATAATAGAAGAGAAACTAAAGGTTGTCCCTTCGGGGACATCCGATAAAATTGGAACGATACAGAGAAGATTAGCATGGCCCCTGCGCAAGGATGACACGCACAAATCGAGAAATGGTCCAAATTTTTTTAAAAGATATTTTCTTAACTTTTCCAATTTTTTTTTCTCTAAAATCTCAATTAAATTTTCCTTCCTATGTCATAATATAAGTTGTATAAATTAATTTACTCCTCGTGAATGTATTGATTATTTCTTTTCTTTCCACACAATTAGATCTTAGAATAGAGTACCTAAGCTATCTTAATTATTAGGGTAAATTACTATATAGTTTCTAAAATTTGACTAAACTAATGAATTCATCCATGAAATTTTTATCCGTCCAATTAATTGGTCATTCCGTCTAAAATTTTCAGTTTTTGCAGTTAAAATCAATAAAAAATTAATATTTTTATATTTTTAATATAATTGATTGTCTTATATACCATTGGATCATATTATAAAAAAGATAACTAAATCTTATAATTATTTACCTCCCTAATTTCCCTTACATTAATTAAAATTTAAAAAAATCCCAGTAGATTTTTTTTTCATATTTAATTAATATTTTTAATTAAAATTTTAGAACATCTCAGTAGGTTTTTTTTATATTTAATTAATTTTTTTAATTAAAATTTAAGAAAATTTCAGTAGGTTTTCTTTTTTTTTCATATTTAATTAATTTTTTTAATTAATTAATATTTGATGAAGTTCAATGATTAATTAATTATCTAGGTATTGTTAATTAATTTAGATATTGGGTTAGATGGAAAATTTAAGAGTAAATGAGGAAAAATTTCAAAGGAGGGAAAAAATAGAGGGAAATCAATGTAATTGGAGGAAAATTAGGGAGGTAAATAATTGTAGAACTTAGTTATTTTTTTATAATATGATCCAAGAGCATATCAGACAATCAATTATATTAAAAGTATAAGAATATTAATTTTTTATTGATTTTAACGGCAAAAATGACAAATTTAGACGGAATGACTAATTAGTTGGACGGACCAAAATTTCAGGGACAAATTCATTAGTTTAGCAAACTAGAGAGACGAAACTGTTAATTTGGTCAAACATCAGAAACTGCATAGTAATTTATCCTAATTATTATGTTAGTTCATATCATCCACATATATATATATATATATATATATATATATATATATATTGAAACAACTTAATGAGAGACCAGTCTCATGTTTTAAGTGAAGCTTGGCAGCCATTGCATTTTACAACAATATATGATCTTTATTTTATAAAGGTTGGAAAGATTACAGAATGGCATGAAATCACATGATTCTTTAGTTTTATTTCAGAAAGTGGTTAAGCCAAATTTCAAATATTTCTTTTCCAATCTCAAGTTGTGTTATATATATTATATATATGTGTGTGATAATTAGGGCTGAGCATAGTACTTGGGAATACCGGACCGAACTGTTTTAATACTGTACTGTAAATTATTTGGGATTGAGGGCGAGAACCATACCGAGCTGAACCAAAAATTTTAGTTTGGTACGGTACTGATATTTAGCTCATAACCGAATTGAGAACTGTACCGAACCGAAAGTATTGGTACCGAACCGAATTTAATATATATATATATATATATATATATATATATATGATCCATTAAAAGAAATAATAATAATAATATAATTTTCAGCAGAGATTAAAGAATTCAAAAACCCTAGATGAGAGGGTATTGTAGTCTTTTTTCCCTCCTCAATTTAACCTAGCTATAAATTCATCTCTTTAACTCTCATTCTTTCATTTTCTTTTTTAAGGTGTAGTGGAGAAAGAGAAAGAGAGCATGAGAGGGAGGCAAACAGTGATGCTGTTGTGAGAGGAGAGAGAGAGTCATTTTCTTAGCTCGTGAATTTCGCCGTTGGTGGAGGAGAACGGTGCATGGAGGAGGTCAGGTTCAGAAGCTAAGTTCCTTCTCTTCTCTTTTTAGTTTTTATTTTTATTTCCTTTTCTGTTCCTTCTTTTTCCTTTCGGTTTCAAAAGATATTTTGTGTTTTGTTGATTTCCCTTCTGTAAAACTAAAGGTTTCTATTCCTTATTCTTTCTTGGTTTGAATCGGCCTTGCAAGGATTTATGATTTGGATCTTGTGTTTGATGGTTTATGTGGTGGTGTTTTTTCTTGGTTTGGAGGCTAAATCCAGATGGGTCATGTAATACCTCAAATTTTAATTTATTAATTTTGGGTAATTATTTTAGTAAAGTAAATTAATTAATTAATTTAATTATTTAAAAGTTAAATTTATTAAATTAATTATTATTATTATTATTCTTATATATATATATATATATATATATATATATATATATATATAGTCAGAATAAGAAAGAAAAAAAAAAGAGACAGAGAAGAGAAACCGAGAGAGAGAGAGAGAGAGAAAACTGGTTAGATCATTGACTTCCAGTCACCTGATCGCTGCACGCTCTGGACCACCAGAAATAGGAGGTCGAGACGCTTCTAACGGCATCCAGCCGGTCGCCGTCCGTTGCCGCAAGCGCCGCCAAGGCGTCTTATGGCCAGCAAGCTTCCAAACTCTGTTTCGTTAACTTTTCAACCACCATTTTTGACAATTCTCGTATTGTTGGTTTCCTTATCTTGTAAGCTTCGATTCGGTATCTCATTTGTGAATTATGGTGAACGTTTGAATTTTTGCCTAAATACGGTGTAATTTCGGATTTGCTGACGCATTTTTCGGCAATCCCCCGACAAAAAAAAAATGAGTGATGCATATTTTCGGTATCCACGCTTCGATACGAACATATTGACACCAATTTCGCCTCTATCCGACACCGTTGATAATTTCCGATGATTTTTTCGGCAACTCTTCGATGAGTGCGTTTGACAGTCCGAAATTTATCCCTGATGATTAATTTAGTATTAGAATGGTTTATTTCAGGGTAACGGAATTGTTATGAATTTAGATAGTTAATTGTAATTATATTCTATTCTGATGATTTGTTAAATATTTTATTTTTTATATCGTCCAGGACCGTCATCTGCAACTTCAGGTCCTAGTCAGTGATCGACTTTAATTCTCAACACCAGTATTGTGAGTGATTCTAATATACTTTCCTGCCTTCCATGCATCTACATTTATCGTATGAATATATATTATATAATTATGCACTATAAGTAATTATTGAGCATTCTGGCACATGTATGTGAATGATTTATTAATTATGTGTTGCATAATTATTGTGAATGTTGGATAGTATTAGGATGACACAGGAATCACTAGGAATGTGAATATGATATATGATGGATGAGCTTTGACTGGTGTATGACAGCTCAGGAGCTTGCTCATCACTCGCTGCTGCCAGTCGAGTAGCTGCATGGCTTCGGCCAGGGACAACTAGTACCCTGTGTATTGGATTTTTAAAGTAATTTCAGTTGGACACAGAGAGCCAAGGTGGGGGTCAGCTCCCCATATTGAGGTTTAGTATGATTCATGTGGACTGATTTCCATCATTGTATGAGATTATATGATAATTTGTAAATGTGACACGTTGTATGAGCATTAATAATAAAATGACATTAGGATATCAGGTTTGTATATTGGTTGGTATCACTCACTGAGTTGAGGCGCTCATTCCTATCTCACTACTTTTTTTTAGGTTGCAGGATAAGTTACTACTGTTGAGTTTCCCCGCCATCTCCTCCGGTAGTGGATTTGTAAATAAATATTGTTGTGTGTAATAATAAATTCTAGAATTTTCGCAATTACAGTAGACTCTATTTGTATCTATATTATTGTATAATTATGTGTGATATCAGTATTATGACTTATGAGATAGTCTACTGAACAAGAACCTGATGAGATGTGATTGATTGATATATTGTGATGTTGATACAGGTTCTGTTAGCATGTGGGCCCTTAGCCCTTGAGTTATGATTCTATGGTATACTCTTTGATGATTTGATATGTCAGGTTGACTACGGGTTCTGGAAGCTTTAAGCTTTCTCGTACCCTAGTGCCGGTCACGTGCCTAAGGAGTCGGGTCGTGACAAAGTTGGTATCAGAGCTTTTGGCTCATTTTCCTAGGGAACTATAATTGCGGAACATAAGATTCCAATATGTCTTTATATGTTTCAGTTGCTTTTAGTTTCTGCGGTACCTTAATGGTTACTTATTGATATACATGAGTGTATGTGATTATATTATGGGTGAATTGTCTTTTTATATTTGATAAAATATTCTGTCATTTTTCAGTATAATGAGTACCAGAGATAGGAGAGCAGCTGCAAAAGCGCAAGCTCTTGCTGCTGAGGAGCATGTAGCTCCAGAGGAGGAGGACTCCACAGGCCCAGTGGCACCAACCCCTGGTCGTAGAGGTAGACGTAAGCAGGTTGGTGATGAGGTTCCTACTGGGGTGAATGTCGTACTAGTTGGGTTTCGGAGGATTATGGCTAATGTGACTAGAGTTATTCATCCAGCAGCTCCACCTGCTGCACCTATAGCCCCTACAGTGTCTTTGGAGAGATTCATTAAGTATAATCCCCTTACTTTCTCTGGTGAAGAGGAACAAACTTATGATTTATTGGATAATATCGGAGAAATTTGTCTGGAGTTGGGTTGTTCAGATACGAGATCTATTTATTTTACTAGCCACAGGCTAGAGGGACCAGCCCAGACATGGTATAAGAATTATATCCGGTGCAGATACCATGAGATGACTTGGAATGACTTTAGCAGGGAGTTATTGACTTGGTTTGTTCCTCCTGGATTTGTTCATAGGAAGATGATTGAGCTTGAGAATCTAAAGAAATGTGAGAACATTTCTGTAGCAGAGTTTACTAATATTTTCTTAGGCTTGTGTAGATTTGTGCCTACTGCAGTGTCGGATGAGGAATCCAAGAAATTTTGTTATGTCAGGGCTTTGGGTGAAGGTTATACATCTCTACTTAGTGGACGTCAGGGTCGTCCTTTTAGTGAGATAGTTGATGATGCCCGAGATATTGAGTTTACAATAGAGGAAGAGAAAAAGGCTAGAAGGAAAAACAGAGGCGAGGGTCAGGGTACATCAGAGTTTGTTGGTTCTGCTGGTACTTTCACTATGGGGACTTATTCCACTGACCCACAGGGTTTTCACAGACGAAGGAATAAAAACAAAGGTAGAGGTGGATTTAGGTATGTAGAGGTTACAGTGATAGTAGTGGAGGATCCAGTTATAGTAGTTCGAGTTCAGGTACATCAGTTTGTGCTAGATGTGGTAAAGCTCATCGGGGACAGTGTTTGCAGGGACTGAATGTATATTATGGATGTGGCTAGTCGGGTCACTTTGCTAGAGATTACCCTGTTACAGGTGGTCAGAGAACTTTTTCTCATAACACTATGGCTAGTGTAGCTTAACCTATGCACACCTTCGCTCCATCTCAGTCTAGAGGACGATTTATTGGCCAACAAGACCATGGTTTTGGGGGCAGAGGTAGAGGACAGAGTCAGGGGTAGAGTTTGGGGTATGCTGGTAGAGGACATAATCAGAATCAGGGCAGGGTTTTCACACTCACCCATCAGGACGCTCAGGCTTCGAATGCAGTAGTAGCAGGTATTCTTTTTGTTTGTTCATTAGAGGCTCGTATATTATTAGATCTGAGTGCTACACATTCTTTTATATCCCCCGATTTTGCAGTAAAAATTGATATGATGCTTGTTAGTCTTGAGTGCCTATTATTAGTCGCCACTCCTATAAGCGATTCCTTGTTAGTAGACACAGCTTTTTCTGCATGTCCAGTTCGAGTTGAGGGAATGATTCTTCCTGCCGATTTAATTATGCTTGCTGTGATGGATTTTGATGTAATTTTGGATATGGACTGGTTGTCGACCCATTATGCTACCCTCGATTGTCGTAACAAAGAAGTTGTTTTTTCGTGTCCCTGGCGATACAAAATTTTCTTTCAAGGTAGATAGAAGTGTTGCTCCCTATAACCTTGTCTCAGCTATCAGTACCAAAAAGATGTTACGTCGTGGCTGTCAAGGTTATTTAACTCTTGTCAGAGACGTTTCCAAAGAAGTAGGAAATGTGGAGAATGTGTCTATAGTAAATGAATTTCCTGATGTGTTTCCTGAAGAACTTCCAAGATTACCTCTGGATAGGGAGATAGAATTATGTATTGATGTAGTACCGAGAACAGATCCTATATCCATGCCACCTTATAGAATGACACCTACAAAATTAAAGGAACTCAGGAAACAGTTGCAAGATCTTTTAGATAAGGGTTTTATTAAACCCAGTACTTCTCCCTGGGGTGCTCCAGTGTTGGTTATGAAAAAGAAAGATGGATCGATGCGTCTTTGTATTGATTACAGGCAATTGAATAAGGTGACTATAAAGAATAAATATCCTCTTCCTCGAATTGATGATTTGTTTGATCAGCTTCAGGGTGCCAAATGTTTTTCAAAAATTGATCTTCGTTCGGGATATCATCAGTTGAGGATCAGGAGGGAGGATATTCCTTAAACAGTATTCAGAACTCGGTATGGACATTATGAGTTCCTTGTGATGTCTTTTGGACTCACTAATGCACCTGCCGCATTTATGGATCTGATGAATCGAGTATTTAAACCATTCCTTGATCGGTTTGTCATTGTGTATTGATGACATTCTGGTATACTCGAAGACTTCTAAAGAGCATGCTCAACATTTGAGAATGGTTGATATGAACAAGAGCACTTACCACCATGCCAAAAGCTTAAGCTGTTAGCAGAGGCGCAACTCTTGCCATATAACACCTTGAATAAGACACGGGCCCTTCCCTATTTAAGCCATTGGGCATGAGCCACCAGGTTGAACCCGGCCCACAGACCCAACATGCACCCCTCGCGACCCTTGGACATATCATTCCCTCTTTCTTTT
>CATKHJ010013514.1:0-16369 GCA_949750685.1 Vernicia montana | reverse complement strand
TTCTCTTTTGATCACTATGGCATATTATCCATATGCACACTAATCACATACACTTATTCAATTCACATTCAATTTATATATCAAATCATCATAAGGCATCAATTTAATCCATACTTATGCAAATCAATTTAATTATAAGGCTATGGTATTACAGGCTCTAATGGGCCAACCATATAATGGGCTTGGGCTTTAAAGTCCATAAGCCCATTAACAAGTCCATTTTGCACCTATCACACTTAGCATTTTTTTTTGTTTTGCAACTTTCCTTCCTTTATTTCACTTTGGTAATTTAATTATTGCCTTCCCATATCATTATATACCTATAAACATTGTCAGATTACCCCATTCAATTTAATTAAACACATATAAACATATACAAATTGCAAAATAAACAAACAATGCACTTAACATATAAAGATCCTGTTTTATTCCCATCACCATTTATTTGTCATACTATCCATAAAATTTCATATTCTTTGGCATTATCATAACTCTAATGAGCTATGGAAACCTTGGGTGTTACATTCTACCCCCCTTAGAAAAATTCATCCTCGAATTTTAAGAACTTACTCTCTATGTCAAACAATTGCAGATACTTTTGAAGCATATCGTTCTCACTTTCCTATGTTCATTCCTCCACGTTGTTGTTACGCCATTGGACGTTTAGCGTTAGTACCTCCTTCTTCTTCAGCTTCTTTACTTGTCGGTCCAAAATGGCAATTGGAACTTCCTCATAGGAAAGGTCTCTATCAACCTCAATAAGTTATGGTTGCAATGCGTGTGAAGGATCATATACATACTTCTTCAACATTGACACATGAAATACTGGATGTATGTGCTCCAATGTAGGAGGCAATGCTAACTTATATGAAACTTCTTTAACCATACCAAGAATCTCGAAAGGTCTGACAAATTGAGAAGATAACTTTCCCTTTTTTGTCTAATCTCATCACTCCCTTCATTGGAGAAACTTTCAAGAATACATGGTCCCCTACCGTAAACCGAATATCCTTCCTCTTAAGATCAACATAGCTCTTGTGATGACTAAAAGTAATTTTTAGTCTCTCCTGGATAATCTTCACCTTTTTAGTGGCTTCCTTTACCATGTCAGGGACTTTGAGATACTTATCGCCAACCTTTGTCTAACAGATCAGAGATCGACATTTTCTACCATACAACTCTTTGTAAGGCGCCATTCCTATAGAGGAATGATAACTATTATTGTATGCAAATTCAACAAGTGGAAGGTGCTTATCCCAGCTACCTCCAAAGTCCATAACACACATATGAAGCATATCCTTCAACGTCTGAATTGTTCTCTAAGATTGTCCATCGGTTTGCGGATGAAAAGTAGTGCTGAAGTCAAGTTGCATTCCTAATGCCTCTTGTAGCCTTTACCAAAATCTCGAAGTAAATTGGGTACCTCGATCCAAAATAATCGAAAGTCAAACTCCATGCAATCTCATGATTTCATCGATATAAATATGAGCATAATCAACTGCTGTATACGTGGTCTTCACTTTGATGAAGTGTGTCGATTTCGTCAACTGATCCAATATGACCCAGATAGAGTCATACCCTTTCATCATCTTTGGCAATCCCACTACAAAATCCATAGTAACACATTCCCACTTTCACTCTGGCAATTTTATCTCCTGAAGTAACCCAGAAGGTCGCTGGTGCTCAAATTTCACCTATTGATAGGTAAGACACGATGCAACAAAATTCACCACGTCTTTCTTCAATCCCGGCCACCAATACGAACCTTTAACATCATGGTACATTTTGGTGGCACCCGAATTCACACTATAGGAAGTTTGGTGTGCCTCCTTCAGAATCCTCTCTTTTAGCCCTTCTACATTCAGTACACAAAGCCGATTGCCACATTTCAAAATGTCTTCCTCCATTTTGAACTCTGGAGCTTGTCCCTTTTCCAAGTCTTCTTTAATCTTCACCAATTGAGGATCTCGACTTTGAAAGGTCTTAATTTCATCAATAAGCTTCAGCTTCACTGGGAAGTAGGCTAACCATACTTATGAATCACTCACCTCCAATCGCAAGCCTTCGTTAAACATCTGCTTTAACTCCCTCACCACAGGCCTCTTTCGTACCACTACGTGAGAAAGACTACCCATTGACTTTCTACTAAGAGCATCTACTACTACATTAGCTTTACCAGGATGATAAAAGATCTGACAATCATAATCCTTAGGCTATTCTACCCATCGCTGCTGCCTCAAATTTAAGTCCCTTTGCTTTAAATTATACTGAAGGCTCTTATGGTCAGTATAGATCTCACATTTCTCCCCGTACAAATAATGTCTCCATATTTTTAAAGCAAAGATAACCGCTGCCATCTCTAGATCGTGAGTAGGATAGTTCACTTCATGTCTCTTTAATTGCCTAGATGCATAGGCAATGACCTTTTCGTTCTGCATTAGTACACACTCTAAACCAATTTTTGAGGCGTCACAGTATATAGCAAAACCTTCATTCCCTTCAGGTAGAGCTAATACCGGAGTCGAAATCAAGTAATCTTTAAGCTTTTGGAAACTCTCTTTACAAGCTTCATCCCACTTATACTTAACTTACTTTCTGGTAAGCCTCGTTAACGGTGTTACTATCTTCGAGAAATCCTTTATAAATCGACGGTGGTAACCTGCCAATCCCAAGAAACTCCTCACTTCCATGACAGTTGTGGGTCAGGGCTAATTCGTTGCCGCTTCCACTTTCTTAGGATCTACTTTAATTCCTTCCTTACCCACCACATGACCAAAGAAACATACTTGCTCCAACCAAAAGTCACACTTTGATAACTTGGTGTAAAACTTATATTCCCTCAAAGTCTGTAACATTGTTCTCAAATGCTCTTCGTGATCCTCCTTACTCTTCGAGTAAATTAAGATATCATCAATAAATACGATCACAAACCTATCCAATAAAGGTTTGAATACTCGATTCATCAGGTCCATAAAAGCTTCTGGTGTATTGGTCAAACCAAATGGCAACAAAGTAAACTCATCATGACCACATCTCATTATGAACGCAGTTTTACAAATATCCTCTCCCCGGATCTTGAGCTGATGGTAACCTGATTGTAAATTGATTTTTGAGAAGTAACTGGCTCCTTGTAGCTGGTCGAACAAATCAGCAATTCTTGGCAGAGGATATCTATTCTTCACTGTCACCTTGTTCAATCGCCTATATTTAATACATAGTCTAAGGGATCCATCTTTTTTCTTAACAAATAAAACCGAAATGCCCCACGGGGAACTACTCGGTTTGATAAAACCCTTGTCAAGTAGTCTTGCAGTTGAACCTTCAACTCCTTTAACTCTAAAGGTGCCATCCGGTAAGGCGGTATCGATATCAGTTAAGTTCCAAGTAGGAGCTCAATCGAAAACTCAATTTCCTATTCGGCGGCATTCCCGGCAAATCTTCAAGAAAAACATCAGGAAAATTTTTCTACTGTCCACCTTTCTAGTATCCATTACATGTGCCAAAAATGCTTAGCAACCTTTCCTTAGCATCCTTTTTGCTCCTATGGACGAAATAAAATTCATAGGAAGGTTACTTTTATTCCCCTGAAATCTAAACTCCTGCCCATTTTCTCCTTTGTAGTTAATTCTTTTACCACGACAGTCTATATGGGAATTATGCCTGGACAACCAATCCATACCCAGTATAACATCAAATCCTAGGAATTCTAGTTCAATCAAATCTACAAGGAATATCCTACCCTCAATCTCAACCACACAATCTGTATACACCTGATCTACTATCACATTATCTCCTAATGGTGTGGTTATAATTAAGGGTTCATGCATAACTTCCTTATCTCTTCCTATTAGCTCGATCAATTTCTTGTCAGAGTATGTCATCCTTTGAGCTATCTTGTCCATCCCCTCTAAAAACTTCTAGGGATCCTTCCTTTCTTCCCCTGAAAATTTCGGTGGTTTAAATTATTTTCAAGTCATTCACCGTAACTCCTTTTCCTGGTAACGTCCGTCTCCTCACTCTACGTGGTGCTCGCCCTAGAATAGGAGGTACGTTATCCATTTATGGTGTAGGTGGCACCATAGGTGGTTGTGGAACTTCTTGAAGCTGACGCCTTAGTTCCAATAGTTCCTGTCTCATTGCTTTATTCTTTTGCCATAACGCTTCCATATCCCCTAGTGGTCCTTATTCTCCACCACTTGTAGTACGCTACCATGATCGAGAAGATTCTCGATCAGTATTTCGAATAGACTCGGCATTAGATGCTACATTGGGACGATGCTATCAGCTTCCTAGGACTCCTATCCCTCTTGCTGAGCAATTATATGCGGTAACATCTATGTCGAAAGCAACATACAAAATGTTATTCATTCAATTCACACATCATAACTTTGATATTCAAAATATGCAATTTATTTCATATACACATCAATCATCAATTAACCTTACTCATACCATCCCATTAATCATACATATACCATTTAGCCATTCCATATAACCCATAGAGCAAAATCATTATCACATATACCCATTTCCATACAAATATTATAATATACCCATCATCGTTCCTTACTCTACAAACAAGCACACCCATATACAAATACTACAGAATTATAGCATTCTTTTAGTCACCCTAAGTTTAGATCATTCATAATATTTTATACATATAAGTCATACTATGCCAAAATCTAATCATGGTCTACCCATCCATAATCTATCCTACTGACTCTCAGAGTCCCTCAAATCATTAGAGGCCTCACTCTCTCCAGGCCCTACCTACCTACAACCTGTAGAGAACATAGACAAGGATAACAAACGTCTCCTCAAAGGATACCTCTCCTCAGAGTGGTCAAATCTACCACATGCAGCACATAGACGCTTGGGAAATCCCAGTATCAAATCCTTAAGAGGTGGAATCGGTCCTGCCCCTGGGTTCCTATACATATTACTAACTCTTGCCAGCTCCCACTTCAAGTCCCTCACTATCCCCCTCAGGTTAAGTACCTCATTCCGTAACATGTGAAGCTCTCTTAAAATCTCCTCATTCCTAGTCTTCATCCTAACTACCTAAACCGGATCAGGATCCTCCTCCGGATTAGTCTCCTCTGGATCAGAATAAGTAACCAAGGCTACATCAGATACATCCCTCTCCTCAATAAGATTACGAATCCTCGGCATCTGCACATTACCAATCATATGTAACATTTTGCAACTCATTAGTGACATTTAACAATAACATACATAAATATCACATAAGGATGATAACTTAATGTATAATGTTAACGCTAATCTGACTTAGTAAGATACTTCATTGATAACAAGGAATCCTATGCTCTATGGTTTAACTTATAACTTGAAATATGTATAAAGACTTAAATCTTCGCTCTGATACCAACTTTCTCACGACCCAACTTTGAGATATGACTACCCTAGGACAGTCATGGCTCAAAGTTGGGTCGTGACATAGATAAGTTAAGTGAGAATAAGAAATGTGAACGACTAAGGATGTGGAAGTCTATATGAATTATAAACGGGATTGTAAAGATTGAGAAAACCTAAGAACGTCTGAAACTCACTCCGAATGACTGGGACATAGAGTCAGAAAGGAATGCAAAATAACTAAAGAAATAATTGGACTAATATAAAACAAGGTAAGTGAAAAACTAATTAATAAGACACATGTATTCCTAAGAGGGACTTAAACTATAGAAGATAAGAATACCATGTGAAATGGATATATGCTATGAATAGTGATAAGGTATATGAATTTTATATGTACTAAAAATATAGATGTCACCTTGATAAAGAAGACGTTTAAGAGCTGAAGCATCTTTACAATATTGGGAGCATGGCTCATGATGCTATTTTTGAACACTGTGGCTGCATACATTGATGTATATATATACCATTCTGATTGAGACAACATACTCACCATAGGAGAAAGAATAAGATTCACCAAATAAATGTAGAGATTGTGAAACAATAGATTTGTGAACTAAAGAAAGAGTTGAAAAAGACAAGGTGATTGAGGAAATAGATACTTCCTTCCCTACTACCGCAAATGGCAACTCAACGCTTAGAAATGAAGGTAATCACCCACCCGTCCCATCGGTCAATACATAGAAGTAAATTGAATAGAGAGAAAGCTACTTGACAAAGGAGTTCACCAATGAATAAAATTCAACAAAGATTATCATACTCAGATGTCAAAATAGACGAACTAGGAGTACCTGATTGAAGAAGTAAGAAGAGGATTGATTTCAAGAAAACGTTAAAAATGGACTATGTGGCGCAACCTTAAGTCTGAAGAGAGTCATTAAATCTATCACGCTAACAAGAACACACAACAAGTATATAAGCATATGAATGACAACTTTGACATCAACAGTAATTAAAATATGGAATGAGATGAAACACAAAGTTCTTACTTCATCACACATAGAGGTAGTGTCTCTAGTCCTATTCTCTGCCTCTTGACAACCTTCAAATACGAGTATAACAAAGTTTCAAAGGAAAGAAAATCAATAACGAAAGTAAAGAGAAGACATCAATATCAACTACTTAACCTACTAGACTCAAAAGTCTTAGAGTGAGACCACTTTACCATGACAGCAATAAGTACCTAAGACCATTACTTTTTGATAGGCTCATGCGAAGGAGATAAGTTCATTACATCATCATTGTCATAGTGGCCTTGATCAGCCGTCTCATCAAATTCATAAAGATCTTAGGAGTCATCCATAAGATGAGTCCAGAGGTGATGGAAAGGATCAAATTTGTCATCAATTAACATCATAGTCTGAAATTCATCCCTTGGGTGAAAACGCTCGAGATGATTTTCCTCCCAATTCTTCTTATCAGTATGGATCTTCTTGCAATAATAGGAAGGAAACGCCCACCAAGAGGCATCAGTTTCTTCAAAAGGCCACAACTCATGTGGAGCAACATTGTTCTTACCACATATGAAGTGCTCAAAGCTAGTAAACTCTTCAGGATGGACAAATAAATCTCTATAAAATGAGAAGGAATAAGATTTGTAAACAGAGACTTAAAGACACACAGTCAGTTGAGTTTCTGAACTGTGATCATTCATGGTTGTGTAAGAGCAGTGGAAAACCACTATAGATTGGAGAGTTGGAATTGTTGTCCAATTCATACCTCTCATTTCTGAAAAGAGGAAATCCTTCCATTGTTAAAGAGGTTTGAACCATTGTAAGAAAGTGACTAGATGAGGATTAGCTCTGCCATTACGCTGCAAATGAGTAATATACCTCAAAAAATGGAAAGGTTGAACTTCCACAACAATATGGTAAAGGTGAAGAAAGTACCACAGAAAACAAAGGAATTCTTTTGGCCACTGCCAAAATAAATCCATGGTGAAGTCTATGAAAGCATAAATCCTAAGAAAAGGATACTCATGATGAATTGCTAGCTCTTGGATAAACCGAGATCCAAACTTTCAGATGAGAAGAGACTGATATTTAAAGATCCATTTAATGGATAAGTCATGGAGAGTTCTCTAAGTAATGTTTCTTCAAATTTCAGGAGGAAGACCATTATAAAGAAAAGGACTAAGTCCAGAAGAAGACGATGTAGAGAATGCCATGAAACTCAAGAGGATAATTTAAAGAAGTAATTAATAGATCAAGAGAAATTTTTAAAACCTTGAGAAGAGATTAGAAATCTGATTGTGATCCCATTTGAACCATTCTTACTTAATTTATAGAGATTTGATTGTATCCTCTTATTAATGTAACTAAAGATATGACAAAACCCTCTTTCGAGAATGGATCAATTAGAAGGGAGTAGTCCATCATGACTGTGAGATGGATATAATCGACGCAACTAGCTATACAAACTACAGTTAACTTCTCTACCTAAAGTGGAAGACTATTCATTTAAATGCATCTGAGAAGGCTGAATTTGATTCGGAAATGATTAGAGGAAAAGCAAGTCATGACCTGTCTTCTCATCAGGCAATAGTGTACTTTCACGTAAATAAGTTGACTTCTATGAAAGGGTTACAATTAAGGGCCTATAATAGTTTAAGAAGACAAGGGTATTTGTGACATTTTCACCCTTATATGAATTCCAATAAAGTGACCTATATCTTGTTAGATATAATTTATGAGACGAAGAATCATATAATATTCAAATTTATTAAATATGGTGAAAAAGTAAATAGTAATAATATTTTATCCCGACAAGTAAATGATAAGACTCTGGATAAAAAGCTAAGTTTCAACATTGTACGGAAGAAAGTAACACTCTCAAATCTACTAGATAAAAACGAATGATTTATATTTGAGGGCATCGAATTTATTAAGGGAGTATAAAAGAAAATTATTTTTCCAATTTATTAGACCCTTAAAAATTCTAAACAGGCTAGCTCTGCCCTTAGCATTGGAATTTGATCGTTCAACGTTTCACTTATCGGTATTAGGGAAAAGCGCATCTGATCCCTCTTGAATATTAAAATCTTAGGCCACCAAATGTGTCGTCATCTTGGTAAGAGAAGTAAAAAGGAATAGAACAAAGAGATAATTATGATCAAAGTTCAATGGCAAAGAGAAACTATTGAGGAATATACCTAAAAAGTAAAGAGGACGCACTTCAACAATATCTTCACTCGTTTGATCAACAATAGATGAGTTCCTTAAAATTCGAGGATGAATTTTCTTAAGGGGGGTACAATGTAATACCCCATGCTCATTGATTCGTAATAGTCACAATAACATAGAAAGAGAAATTGGATGTTCATTTGATCGTTAAAGCTGAACACATATTCATAAGTACCTAAATGTACTTATCTAAATTTGAGTAAATTCTATAATAGTGTGTGAACCCTCAATTTTGCACCCTCATGAGGTTGCCGCAGCTTGACACTTGCTAAATTTCATGCGTTACGTAGAACCGGTACGGTGGTCCCGCTAGCCGGTTAACAGGCAGGGGTCAAGGGGGCAGCGCCCCCCGAAAGATAAACGATTTATTTCTTCCAACACATACTGATATCACTTTTCTGATTCTAACCGGACTATCTGTATCAGACAGTATTTTTCTAAAACTGACAGGATTTCTCCCAAAACTGACTGACAATCTGTTTGATAATTAATTTCGGATCCACCGCCACTGACCGGTAATTTTTCAGACTTCAGAATACCCTGAAAACTGACTCGAAACCCCAGAAAACTGACCCTAAAATCCTGAAAACCAAATCGAAGGAAAAGGCTCGAAACCTGAGACAGCTCGCGGACGTTTGCGAGCCATGCCAGCGTGTCTAGACGTCTTATAGACGCCGCACATCATTTGGCGCATCTGCACTGACGTGCCTGACATGCGTCATACGAACACATGTCAGACACGTTAGTACGGAGGCTGACGTGTTAGCTCCATGCTGACGTGTTCGCCAGGCCTTCTGCTGCGTCCGCCAGAAGTCCTCGCGAACGCGCGTGGTTCTCACGTGCATCCTCTAGCGCGTCTCGTGGCTGTTCCCCTTTTTGTGAAAATGACTATTTTGCCCCTCCTTTAACCCACTTTTAAAATCCTTTTTGGTCTTTTTACCCCACATCCATCTCCTATAAATACCGCCCTCCATCCCTCACTTCAATACACACCTTAAGCACTTGTTGATTGCTATCCATTTGCTTCTTCTTCTCTCTCTCTCTAATTAATTTTTCCACACTCATTTTGAGTAATCACAATTAATTAATTAATTAATTTTCTATTTAGTCCTCACTTAATTTGGTTAATTAATCACGTTAATTAATTAATATTTTTAATTATTTAAAATTGGGTAATTAAGCAATCAAATTAATTTTTTTTAAAATCAACCTTGTTTTACAAAACGGAACTCCAATCCGGCAAAACCACTCTCCCACCACTCAAACCCAAAAAGAAGGTATAATCTCTTACCCTCACTCAAACCCCAAATCGAATCAATCCAATCAAATCTGACCAATCCTTAAACCCCTCCATCTCACAGTGGAATGAACTATGTGGGTTTTGATCCCCATTCAATGGGGTACGTAGGCAAGCTTGGAATCTAAATCTAAATCTCAATCAATCCCCTTCCCCTTTTATTTTTCAAATGTAAATCGGTACATGTAAATTAAATTAATATTATTAGTTAATTTAATTATTTTGGGGTAAATGAGCGATCTTGTGATTTCCCTAGTACCTATAAGGGCTAGAGGAAATACTCTCCTTTGCTTATGGATGTTTAAATACTTGCTCTTTACTTTCTCCATATGTCTCATAATTATGTCATGCTCATGCATTATAAATTGTCATTAATATTTGTCATTCATGAAATCATTTTTTCAAGTCAAATTAAACTAAAGAGCCAAATTAAGATTATTTTAAAACCAAAAACTAAGTCTCCGAGCTCAACATGGTTCGAGGACTAGTGACTTTATCCTTGGGTAAATTAATCAAAGATTAATAAATTGGAGTCACATTGGGTTTTTCCTTAATTTTTTCATTTAAATAAATTAGGTTGGTGACTCCCGAATCTCTTTTAAAAAAATCAAAAATCAATTTTCTGAGGCAATAGCCGCTTCCAATCGTGAGCACCGAAACTCGTACCTTAACTCCCTTAAAAATAGCTCACCTTTACTTAAGGCTCCCGAGCGAGGGGAGGGGCGTTCGGGCGAGGCCTCACATAGTGATATATGAATATGTCTAATATGAATATAGTAAAAGTGCATATGCTTAACAATGTGCATTGGTAAGTGATTATAATAATGTACATTGTAATAGGGGTAAAACAATCATTTCGCAAAAACTAAAGAAAATGGAAATTTATTTGTGCAAGTGTATGTAAGTTAAGTGTAGGGTCCACCCCCACTCAAGTAATGGCCGGCCGAATGTGGGAATTAAAGAGAGAAATTGAATTTATTTTTATAAAAAAAAATGTGTTGGTTAGGTTAGTAGAATGTGAGTCCCTCTTTCCACTAATGAATATTTTATACTCTTACTACCCCAAATAATTTCTAGAATTCTCTACTCTATTCTTCAATTAATAATATCAACTCCCACTCACCAAGCTTCCAAAGGAATCCATTCAATTCTCACCATTCAATCTAAGAGAAAATCCACACCACGCAATTAAAAATGAAGTACAAATTCACAAAAGTCAATTTTAAGTCATCTTTTCATTCATTTTTCTCTCATTAAAGAAAGACGACACAAACTTTTCTTTTTCACTCTAGAATTTTTGGCACTACCATGGGTAAAGCAAGACCAAGGAATTCTAAGGTACGTTCTTAATCAAACTCACTTCTTTTATCATCCTAAGCACCTAGCTTGAATTAATTCTTGAATAATTTAAAGATTTTTCCCTTTTCTTTCTTTTATGAGATTCGGCCTACCCTTGAAAAATTGGGGGAAATTTGTTTATTTTTATTTCTTGATGATTATGAGTGTATCATAGAGTCAATTGAAAATTTTGATAGTCTAATTGAGTAGAGAATGCATGATAAAACTTAATTTTATCTTGTATCATGAAATTGGGAAGTTAGGTTTTAGAATTGGGCAGAAATTGAGGAGCCAATTATGTAATTATAGAGACCGAATTTAAAGAAACTTAAAACATGAAAGTTGTAGATAAATTTCTCTAGTATACACTGATAAAAGTAATTTCAAATATTCAAAGTGTGTAGAGATAAATATCACTTGAACTGAAACTGGTACTGTTCATAGGAAAATTGGGTGACCCGAATTGGAGAAGTATAATTGATGACTTTAGAAAATGAATTAGGCCAAGAATAAAACATGAAAAATGCTAATTAACATTCTTATAAACTGTTTGTAATGGAAAACTTAAATTGGATATGGATATTGTGAGATGTGATCTAGTTAATGTGATAAGGTCTGGAAACTCTTGCAAACTAACTCAGTTGGAAATCTTTAATTCTACCAAAAGAATTAGGGATGTTAGAGACATAATTAGGAGAAACTCAAAACTAGTAAAATGACCCTTGTTATGTAAGGGATTAACGTATAAAAATTCTTGATAAAATTCCAAGTATAGTATGAGAAATAGAGCTTACATTGTAACTGACCCTGTACCCGGATTCAGTCTACAACCTAAATTGGATCTTCTTATTTGAAGACTTTAGAGACAAAACCAAGATAAACTCAAAAATTAATAACTCTCAGTAAAAGAAAACTTCATTTGGAAGTATAAATTTTGAGATATACTCAAGTAAATGTAATATGCTCAGTCTGCCCTACCACAGAAACAGAATCTGATTAGAATGTTCAGCATGTTTTCTATAGTTTAAATTTTAAGTTCAATTTTGGATATGATATAAATTAATATGTCTATTTTTTCATGAAAAAAGAATCAACTCATTTGGATTAGTGAATCATGAGAAATGATAGAAATAAGGTCACAAGGTCAGGTTATAAATTAAGTAATAAATGGAAATGTAATGTGTTAATTGATAATGAATATGTATGTAATCATTTTATGAGTAGACTTATACAAAATTAAATTGAAATGGGCATATATGCAATATGAATTGAGGGTATGCACCTTAGGCCGTTTGGCCATTACATGATATTGAACATGGAAGTACTTTAAATGGTAATATGTGTATATGTATGTTATGTATGTTGACTTGAATTGATATTAGATGATTAGTATATCTTACATGTAGATTTAGTAGTACTAGAGTTAGGATTGGAATAGTCAAGTTGATAAAGTGTTCAATGATATTCAATTGAAATGACATAAATGGTATGGTTTGTTGTAGAACCTAAAGGATAAGATAAGGAAAGTGTTCAAGAGACCAAAGAGCACCACTCTTGTCGTGTTAAAAGCTTTTGCTAGGAGCTAAGGAGTAGAGGTGAGTATGTAATGTTTTAATATAGTATCGGCATTTGCCCTTGAATCATCATTAAATTGATATATATGTATATATTACTGAAAGACCTAGCAACCCTTAATGTAAGCCTTATACAACCATTGTCATTTAAATCCTTGTGCTAGAACTATACTTAATGGCCTTTGGCCTAATTGCTATTCATGGTTGGCCATCGGCCTAATTGTTATTCATTGATGGCATCCAGCCTACTTGTACTTCATTGATGGCCTTCGGCCCAATTGTTAAACTACTGATACGATTGAACTTTCTAAAGTTCATTTGAAACTATTACTAAAAATATAAATCCCATTGATACTATATCAAAAATGCATAAGATCTATTGTTCATATATTATGAACCTTTATTAATGATATTCTTCATAAGCAAAAATCGCCAACTGATCTGGGGTTATACATCAGTCAAATACACATGGTAAAAAAGCCATTCGGATAGGGATAGTGTATCCGTCGAGCTAGGAAGGGGGTCCTAACCGTGAGACCTGATCAGTCTTGCGCTCAGTGATCAGTGTGAGTGAGTAAGGCATTGGCCGCCACTCTATTTATTTATCAGTGGGAAGCACACCGCTTCCAAATCTCTGGTTTCTACTAAAGTGATACTAAATGATAATCCATTGATTATAAATCCTTCATTGTTATAAATATCATTGAATATCATCGTATCATTTACAATCTCTATTAACTACCAAAAAGAAAATCCTTTATCGATACCCAATTGAATTTAAACTCTTATTAGTGTAATATATATTTCTAGTCGGCATATTATATTAAGATATTACATTCTTACTGAGCTTGTCTCACTCTTTTAGTGGTTATTATTTTTCAGGTATACTGAAGGTCAAATAAAGAAAATTCTCAAGCTTCCCTTCTCTGCTTGGGGGTTTCCTCTGCTACATAAGGTGGTTTAACTTCTGGATCTTAATGTATTTGTATCTTGAAGAGATAAGTTTAGAGCTCTATGGTCATTATGGTTCATAGTAGTTAGTTTTGCAACTCTGGTTTGATAATTATAGTATGTGATTATACAATGATGATTCTGGTAATATAAAAGTATAATTTTTAATGATAAATGATGATATGAATTATAAAATGTTAATGGTACAAGTATATGATGAGTATACAAGTGGTATACGTATGGTATACTTATGGTATATGTTGGGTATCCATAAGGTATACTTGGGTATCCTTTATTATGTGATGAACAATTGAATAAGGAATTATAGGTTATAATCTGGGATATATGTTTATTGTATGATATACTTATTATAGCATAGAATAGGGGTCCTACGAGTTTAGGTGACCTCATGTCTCCATATGCCCTAGGACCGTCACATTTCAAAAGTTGGGGTGTGACACAAAAATAATTGCTGCCATCTCCAAGTCATGAGTTGGGTAGTTTACTTCATGTCTCTTGAGTTGTCTAGATGCATAGGCAATGACCTTCCCATTTTGCATCAAGACACACCCCAGTCCGATCCTTGACGCATCACAATATATAGCAAAACCCCCTTCTCCCTCAAATAGTGCTAAAACTAGAGCTGATATCAAGCAATTTTTCAACTTCTGGAAGCTTTATTTGTAGGCTTCATTCCAATTATACTTTACTTGTTTCCTTGTCAACCTTGTCAATGGTGCAGCAATCCGTGAAAAATCCTTCACAAATCGGTGATAATACTCTGCCATTCCTAAGAAACTTCAAACTTCAGTGACTGTTGTAGGCCGTGGCCAATTTGCAACTACTTCTACCTTATTGGGATCCACTTGGATTCCATCTTTGCTCACCACATGTCCCATAAAACACATGCAGTCCAACCATAACTCACACTTTGACAATTTAGCATACAGCTTGTGCTACCTTAACGTTTGTAGTGCCATTCTCAAGTGCTCCTCATATTCTTCCTTACTCTTCGAGTAGACCAAATATCATCTATGAAGACAATTATGAATTTGTCTAGGAATGGCATGAACACACGGTTCATTAAGTCTATAAAGGTTGTTGGTGCATTTGTCAAGCCAAAAGGAAGCATCGTAAGCTCATAGTGGCTGTATCTTGTCCTAAATGCAGTCTTATGGATGTCTTCCCCATGAATCTTGAGTTGATGGTAGCCAGATCGAAGATCTATCTTTGAAAAATAACTGGCTCCCTACAGCTGGTTAAATAGATCATCAATTCTAGGTAGAGGATATATGTTCTTTATTGTTGCTTTGTTCAACTGTCTATAGTCAATACATAATCTGAAGGATCCATCCTTCTTCTTAACGAACAGTACCGGGGCTCCCCATAGTGAACTTGATAGCAGTATATGCCTAATGAGCCATATAATAGTTATGTAATAGTAGATATTAATTCCCAATGGCATGATAAATATATTCATTATGTGAAAAGAGTTTCATATTATTGAATATAGTCCTTAAGTATTTTGTGAGATGATCTATTCTCAAGTGTTGAGAATATGAGTGACATATTGCTCTCAAAACAAATACTTTAAATATGTTTATGATCATAGGATTAAATGATAGGACATCATTAATTTCGAAAGACCATCACCTCTGTTTGTTTCTATAATCAATATGTGATATTTATGATTATAGATGCAGTGAGTCGCATGTTGCTTGACATATGATGTCGATACAAACATGTGGATATTCATAGGATGAATAGTCAAACTGTGACGTTAGATGATAATAATATGGAGTTTTACTGCTTGTCAATTATTTATCATCTAGGTCATAATAGTGCATATAGTCCTTTGAATAGAGGGACACTATATCTTATATATATATGATTAGGATTTATTACTGCTTACATAGACGTGCTATTCATGTACAGATATATGGCATGTGATGGTTCTAATTAGTTATATATAAAGGTAAGTGATCGCCAAGATAGAATTCATTACCTTAAGTAAACGAGGTTAAGATCCTATACTATCTGGTTATTCTTGATACCAAAGTTCCTGGCCAGGACATATAGATTCACTAGAAAGGGTTTCTAGTAGGAATCTAATAATATCAAGAATTAGAATCGAGATAAGGACATATGATTAAGGCACAATAGGGTTTGACATAAACCATTACCTTAGCCGAGATTGGGATCTATAATAAAGGGATTCAAGTGCATGATAATTTATGATTGATGGTCCATGTGATGTTTAAGTGATTAACTATAAACATTCATTTCTAATTAGGTAGCCGCGATATGCTTTGCTAGGTGTCACTCATTACTTATGGGACTAAGTGTAAAATGAAAATTTCACATTAGTAGAGAAAAATATTTTCTCATTCCCATTGCTAATTAGACATGAACCTAGAAAGTCACACACCTAATAGTAATCACCTATCAAATGTAAAAGGTTTACCATAATAATTAATTAAAGTGTTTAATTAATTGATTAGTGGTAAAAGGATTGAACTTGTAATTAAATTTATAAGGACCCTAGCATGTCTTGAAGTTTAAATCCATAAAGGTTTCATTTCAATTAAATC
>CATKHJ010013512.1:0-14671 GCA_949750685.1 Vernicia montana | reverse complement strand
GAGAGAGAACATCATATATTTTAGGGAAATCTAATCATTAATTCCAATAAAAATAAACCAATCTAGAAAACATAGAAAAGTCATAGGTAATCAATTGATGAAATCTAAATCCTAGATCTTTATCATATATTGAATTTGTCTTTTAAATTTTCTTACATCTATTTTAACTTTCTTTTTATTCACAACTAAATTAATTTTCTAAATAATAGAGTAATCATATTTTTTTTGGTAATTGTCAACACTTTCCCTGTGGGATCGACACTCTATTCACACACTATTACTTGCCCACGATCTGTACACTTGCAGATTTAGCACAACAAATAACCAAAATTTTATTTATTAATATATATTATGATTTTTAGCAATAATATATTGTTTATAATAATTTTTTATTAATAATATTTAACATTTTTAATAATAATTTTTATTTTATATTAATAAATATATAAATTATTAATAATAATTATTCAATTATAACTGATAACTGAACATAAAATATTTAATTCAATTCTGTTCGATTATGCTTAATTATTTTTTTTTAATTAAAACATAAAATATGTTTTAGGCTTTTGACAATTTGGTATTGTAGAAAGTCCATAGAACCATCCTTCACGGACTTTCTTCTTTTTTTTGGCCCAAGAAAATAGAATGGCTAGTATTTATAAGGGCAAGAAGCTCAAGTTAGTACAATCAATAATCCACATGGGGAGGCCCAACTAATACAACTAAAGATTTACAACCACCCATAAAAGGATTAATACAAATGGGCTTTAAGCCCAAAATTACAATCACAGCCCAAAAGGCTGTTAGATTCCACAATTGCCCCTAGTGCACCTATTCACTTCTAGAGTCTGCCTTTGCCACATATTTTAGATCCGTCACTTGAGATCGAACGCACGGTGTCACCGCCACAAGAAGGGGAATTGTTGCTGGACCATCCCCAAGATTAAAGCACCAATTAGCTTCCTGTAAAGCCCTTCCTTGCAAATCAAACTCAGAAACAGGGAACACAAGACAGGGCATCAAACCCCTTCTACAACAAAGTTTTCGCCTCAAAGGTTTCAGGCCATTGTTTAGGGCCAAGAATCGCAATCCTAAACCCAAATCATAACCAAGGAGCGTCGATCGCGAAGTTCTTGAACCAGATATAGTCAACCCTTCCTTTTTTCATCTGCCATTGCACCTAAGCACAACCAAGAGAACAATGGTCCAGCGAAAGAACTGGACAGAGCCGTCGGAGATCAGAGCAGTATCGTGCCGCAGGTAAAGCCCAAAAAAAAAGACATCATAACCTATCCAGCCGGGCAAAAGAGAAAATGATGAAAATAAATAGAAAAAATAGATAAATTGCAACTTAAAGCAAATAAAAAAAGAGATTTCTCAACCAGTGGCAACCTTTTGCCACCGGTGGTTACCCTATAGTGAAACTCTGAGCGGCGCAAGGAGTAAAGGAAGGGAAAAGAAGAAGAAGAAGAAGAAGAATAAGAGTTTAGCAGTCCAGGCGAGAGGAGTCAATCTGTAATTCTCGTAGTTCCATAGGTAGGAAGCACATCAACGAGTTTCTGTATCTCGGCAGTAGGGATTCTAATTGCAGGAGCAGAACGAGAGCTGTTTACTTTTTTTTAGAGAGAGGGAGAGAGAATAACCCTTCACAGACTTTCTTCACTTTCCATATAAAGTTTTTACTTAATTTTCCAATTGAAACTATATAAGTGGAAGTAATATTTATTTTTTATATGATAATTGAAAGATTGATGGCTTCTCAAAAATAATAAAAAAAAATTAATTTTTTATACCCACACCACAACCAAATTATTGAACCTATTTTGTGTTGACTTGTAGAGACAACCTCTACAAGTAGGTGTCATTTCAAGTGCTTTAGGTTGTTGAGTTTTTAATATTCATAATTCATTATTGACAACATGATATCATTCTTTGTGATCTTGTCTATCTAAAAAAACAGGACAAGAAATCATTATTTACTAATTTGTTTATTTTTTTAAATTTTAAATAAAAAAACTACAGTTTTATATGTATATAAAATAATAATTGATTATATTATTAATTTTAATAAATTCTAATTCTAATTAAAATATAATACAAAATTGGCATTAGAAAATTAAGTGAAATGTGTTTATATATATATATATATCCAAAATCAACTGTTGTGAAATTGGCTTAATAAAAGAAAAAAAAAGAATTAGATATAATTTCATCTATAATTATTAAATTTATCACTCAATTTCATTATTAATAAATTTTAATTTTTTAAAATTATTAATCTATTATTCTATCAAATTTTTAAGAAAAATTAGTGAAATTTTAATGTGTTGATTAAGAAAGTTGTATAATTTAATTTGAATTATACAAATCTAAATGAAATCTATTAATAATAAACAAAATCAAAATTTAAGTTTATAAAAACAAATTGAAATTTAGTGTTTATATATTCAAATGAGAAAAAATAAAAATAATTTTTATCCAAAAAGAGGAAAAAAAAAAAAAAAATTGAACATCCTAAGCTGTGGACGGCTTAAAGGATCTTTTATGGCCAAATACCAACAAAATTCTTGGTTGCCAAATAGATAGGGAAACCTAATAATGTTTTGACAACTTGTTCAATAATTGAGCCTTTCCTTAAATCCATTTTTTCATCCAAATTACACGTGGTTCATTAATATGGATTGCCACTTGCATCTTCTATAATTGAAAATGAAAATTACTTTCTCTTCTTAATTAATATTGGTGAAATGTAAATTCTGATAGATTGCATTTTATCATTAAATTAAGACGTTAATGAACATTAAAATAAATATTTGATATAATCATTCATCACACTATATTACTATAATGAGTCTTAAAAATAGAAAAATAGCATTAATTTGACAATAAATTATAATTATAAAAATAAAATTAAAAAATAATCAACTAATACAAAAGTTTAATAAACTAATATGTAATATATATTATAAATATACTTATAAAAGTGAATAAATTATATAAATAAAATTAAGTTGTCACAGCTATATATAATGACTCGTTGTACCTATTAGCATTATTTTTCTTTTTTATTTTCTTTTAAAAAATAATTTCTTGTCATTTTCTATATTGGACGAATTCTTTTTTTTTTTTAAAATATACTTGAACAATAAATGCTAAAATAATAACAATAAAAAAAAAAGCTTTTATACAGCAAGTTAATGTGATAATAATAAATCTTTTAAATAGAATAATGAAATCAACATAATTGGTTATTTAATTAAGAGGCAAAGCAATAAAACAAAAATATAATAAGTATCTAGCAATTTGGATCAATTAACTCTTTAATAAATTTAAAGCCTATTCACCTAAGAAATCATGATTTTTTTTTTATTTTTTATAATTCTATCTCATTTTTTGAAAATAGGCTATTATACCTTAAATTTTTAAAATTATTTGTAATTGTACCCATTGATCAAAATTACTACATTGAGTTTTTTCTCTTTTTTGGTGACATTTGACATGAATTAAAAAAATATAAAAAGTTTATTATTATTTACTCTCTCATATTTAGTCTAATTAACAAGTTCATATTTTATTTTTGAAAAACTAATTAAATAGTCCATCACGTTTGTTTTTGTTAACAAAAAAAAAAAAAAAAACTTCATTTGTTGTTATTTAAAATAATTGTTAGCAGTCAATGGCAAATTTAACAATAAAAATACTAAAATACTTTTAATTATAAGGAAAAAATACTACTAAAAATAGATTTAACAGTAAAAGTACTAATTTTTTTTTAAAAGTTTTTAGTTTAATGAGACTTAATTTTTCTTTTAAAAATTTTAAAAAATATTTATATATTCTAAATTTCTAATAATATAAAAAATTATATTTTATGAACTTATTAATTAAACTGAATATGAGATATTAAATAACAATATATTATTTATATTTTTAATTTATGTTATATGTAATTAGGAAAGAGAAAAAATTTAAAGATGCAATTCGATCAAATGGTAAAATTATAAATAATTTTAAAAATTAGAGTATAATAATTTATTTTTAAAGAATATAATAAAATTATAAAAAATTGAAAAGTTCATGATATTTTAGACTAATAGGCCTAATTTTAATACAAAAATTAATCCAATCCAATGATCGAGTATTATTTATCATGTGAGTGCACTTTTTTTTTTTAATTTTAAATTAGGTAATTAAAAAAATATTACACACCTAATCACTAAATAATTAAGGAGGGATCAAGATGAAAAGATTATTAATTTTTTTTATTAATTAATTAAGATAATTGCCAATTCCTAAATATCATCTTAATTAAATTATTGGTAAAACTAAAATATAAGCCAAAATCTATTAAAATGGGGCCCATTTGATATTTAATACAGGAACAAGTTTTCTCGCTTGATTTCTTTCAAAAAAAAAAGTTTATCGCTTGATTTTTAAAATTAATATATATATATATATATATATATATATATATATATAATTATTAATATCGAAATAAATAAAAAAAATTAAAATCGACCAAACAATAAAAAAAAAGGGTTAAAAGATAGAGAGAGAAGAGCGTTGAAAAAATTGAACAAATATAACCGTTGATCAAAGGCGGCTATAATCTGAGCCGTAGATTTTAGAAAGGAAACGCGTCATAGTATTCTCTCTCGCGTTTCCTTTTCCCTTCCTCGCATCTGCTACGAACTCAAAAACTTTGGCTCTACTCCCAAAGTCTCGCAATCTGAATTTTATTTATTATTATTATTTTTTTAATTAAGAAATAAAAATGGAAAATTATAATTAAGTCAAAATTTAAGTCTACTCTTCACTTATATATAAATATAAATCTCTCTCTCTTCAAAAATTTGCAGAGAAAATCCAAATCGTAGGAAAAAAACGATACAGAGATTGTTGTAATTTTTGATACGTACTTATACAGAGAAAGAGAGGAAATGGCAGACCCTAACGCCGGCGGTCAATATGCTGCTTTTCCGGCGATTCCTACTCACGGTGGCCAGTTTATTCAATATAACATTTTCGGTAATTCTTTTGAAATCACGTCGAAATATCGGCCTCCTATTATGCCGATCGGTCGTGGCGCTTATGGTATTGTCTGGTATGAAATTTAGCTGGATGGGTTTTATTATATTATATATATATATATATTTTTTTGGTTGTGTTGAGAGATTTGAGATATGGTTCTCTGTTTTTGAAGCTCGGTGTTGAATTCGGAGACGAATGAGATTGTAGCGATAAAGAAGATAGCGAACGCTTTTGATAATCATATGGACGCGAAACGAACTCTTCGGGAAATTAAGTTGCTTCGCCATTTGGATCACGAGAACGTTAGTAATTTTTTTATTTTATTTATGCGTTTTTCCTTGATTATTTGATTGAATTGCTTATTGTTTAACTCGAACAATTAATATTTGAATTATTCTATGTATGAATCTCCTTGATGAATTAAAAAGTAAGTGCTTGAGGTTTTGTTAGAAATTCATTTTGAATCTTGTGAAAGTGGTTTCTGTATATTTGATAAGAAATCTCTAAACTATTGATTGGCTTTAATACTTAGGTATGGTTTGGTTTGCCATCACTTATTTTGGTTAGCATTTATTGCCTTTTTTTTTTTAGGAGATATCCACCGTAAAAAAATCATAATACACTTACAATTAATTTACATATGCAATTGTATTTTTCTTTAGTCTAAATGGATTTGAGCTCAAACTCAAGAATCTCCTAGATCAGTTATTTACTGTATGGCAGGGGAAGTTGGACAATTTACTTCCCAGGAAGTTTTTTATTTTTTATTTTTTTATATAGTGTAAATCAAACACTCTCAAAATATCTATTACATCTCAGTACTTACCCATGCCAAACAATACCTTATAATTCAACAAACATTAGGAGATGAGGATTCAAGCTTGTTCTATTGCCAGGTTTTATGCACTTACTGCGTATGCCTTCCTGGTGATGCTAAAATCAACAAACGTTACTCCAACTTGAATGGATTTCAATCCTTCATTTTGTTATGAATGATCTAAGTTTGCCGAATTTTGGGTCCCACTGATTAAATGAATGCTCAGTTAGACTTTATTAATTTATCTTTTTTTAAACTTTCTGTTAGAATTACATATAGAAATGCTATCTTAGTTGCTGTTTTTACTTTATTCATTTTGCTATCATTTCACTAATATGCATACTGTCGTTGAGTACCTATAAAGTACTTGTTTGTATCTTTTTTAAACCATTATTTTCTGTCCAAAAAACCCTCATTTTTTTTGGCTTTAGAAAGGCGAAAATAAAAGGAAGTGTTCTGTTTTTGCATGTGAGTGCTAGGATGTCTTTTATCACCCTTTTTCAATATGTGTATGCCAATTATTGATAATAGCAGCTGTTTTCTGATAAGCATTAAGGTCTATAATAATGCCAGTATCAAAGCATGAACTTAATTATAATTTCGATTTCTATTCCTGAATTGTTCAAGTATATGATTTTTAAATAGTTGATATTGCTCAAGAAAGCTAGAAAACTGGTTTTTGTGCATACCTGTTATCCATTTTGCTGAGAATGTTGTGGGTTTTTGAAATTTGAATTGTCTTCCATTAGTAATGGCTTTGGAGAACTAAGAGTCTTTTACATGTCAAACAGGTTATAGCTATCAGAGATGTGATTCCTCCACCTTTACGAAAAGACTTTACTGATGTCTACATTACCATGGAGCTCATGGATACTGATCTTCATCAGATTATACGCTCCAACCAAAGTTTATCAGAGGAGCATTGTCAGGTATTATACTTTCAGTTTGAGTACTTCGACCTTCTAATAACTCAATAGCCTAATAAATGAGATTTATTTTTGTTGCTCTTCTATGCTCTACAGTACTTCCTGTACCAGATTCTTCGAGGACTGAAGTACATACACTCTGCTAATGTTATTCATAGAGATTTAAAGCCCAGTAATTTGTTGTTAAATGCAAATTGTGACTTAAAGATCTGTGATTTTGGTCTAGCTCGGCCAACTTCAGAGAATGAGTTTATGACAGAATATGTTGTCACAAGATGGTATCGAGCACCTGAGCTTCTGCTTAACTCGTCAGACTACACTGCTGCAATTGATGTGTGGTCAGTGGGTTGCATCTTTATGGAGCTTATGAACCGAAAGCCTTTATTTCCAGGCAAAGATCATGTGCATCAGATGCGCTTATTAACAGAGGTAAAGTAAATCTTAAGCGAATAAAACTTACAATTCAAGTTTTAAGTCATTCAGTTTTGTATGTAGAATCTCTCTCTCTAGAATCTCAATTTTAGAACAATAGTTGATTCTTTGATATGAACAGTATAACCTATCAAAACAAGATTGTGCAGTATTAATATTTGAATTGTTTCTAGAGAAATGCACTTGTTGGAAGCATGCTTATGCATACCGTTTTTTTTTTGTCTCTAGCTTCTTGGGACACCAACTGAGTCAGATCTTGGGTTTGTCAGGAATGAGGATGCCAGAAGATACCTCAGGCAACTCAGTCCATATCCTCGTCAGCCATTAGTCGAAGTTTTCTCTCATGTTCATCCATTGGCCATTGATCTTATTGATAGAATGTTGACATTTGATCCCACAAAAAGAATTACTGGTGAGTTCGATATCCCCATTTTGAAACTTTGGATTTGGCAAGTAAAATCTATTGACAAATGACAAGCCATTGTGGGCAATTAAAGCATGCAACCTCCATACCTACAAAATATTTTGGAAGTTCCGATATTCATACAGTGGCATGTGACTGAACATGAATTCTTTTCCTCAGTTTGTGTTCAACCAGTTAATGATTGCTTTCCACTTGATAATCACAAACACCTTCTGGGAACAAGTATATGATCTGCTTGAGTGGCATACATGTGCTTGCTACCACTTAAAATAGATTTCATTATACTTTAAAATAAATTTTGCGTATTTTTCCTTCTTTCTAAATGTTAAAATTTGTCTGTGGCAGTTGAAGAAGCATTAGCCCATCCATACCTTGCAAGGTTACATGACATAGCTGATGAACCAGTCTGCCCAGAGCAGTTCTCCTTTGATTTTGAGCAGCAGCCCCTGGGAGAAGAGCAGATGAAGGAAATGATTTACAGAGAAGCATTAGCACTCAATCCTGAGTTTGCATAATAGAAAAAATAGCTTTAGCGCCCAGCATTTTATTCATTTATTGTCTCATAAGTCTACTGGTTGATTGTTTGATGGAAAAAGATTGCTGTGGATAAAACATTGCAATCACACGAAAGAAATTACGTCGAACAACAATGCAAATGGGGTCACAGATCAAACAAGTGAAATCCCCTCTTCTTGATGGTCTTCAGTATCTGTGACATTTTGGTGGCTGTGCTGATTGTGCACCCATCACTGCCCATCAGTTGTACACTACCCTTTAATCTTTTATGAGGTTAGTCATCTTGCTATCTCTGTAAACCTTGCAACCTTATTGTGACTCAGAATTTCTTTTCTTTTTCTCTGATTTCCCCTTTGAAAGTTTTTTCCTCTTGTAAGAAGTGCTGATTTGTGAGTTTTTGAATATGAATTTATTCTCAATGTAATTTATGCTTATAATATGCAATATATAATTTCTTTTATGAGATACAATTTCTCTTTACTGTCTCATAACTATGTTAGTAGACAAACCAGTGGTCCATTTTGTTTGATATCTTTTCTAAATATATATATTCTTTGCTTGTCTGGTAGGACTTTCTCTGGATCGGATAAATAATTTATATTCCATGATAAGTTTTAAAACCTGCAGTTTGAAAATTAGTAATCATTTGTATGATGTAAGCAGGAAATCGGACAATAATGGAGACTGATAATTCCTTTTTAAGTTTTCATGTAAGAACTTGTTAATTGCCAATTGTATTCTCCTGGAGTGTGTGGTGCCAGTTTGACTCTCCTACATACATGGAAGCTCCACTTATTTTAAGGTTGGTTTAGTCGGTAAAATGAGTTTTGCCCATAAATAATAGCCGGATTTTAAAAAATGCATTTATAACTAATATCGGCAGAAAATAAATTCGAACATTTTCTGCGTAAAGGTGAAGTTTAGAACCTGAGACTCTTGGTTTCAGGGCCTCACCAGGCTAAGGATGATTGGTGAAATTGGCTAGCGAATTTCATCATAAATCATGATCAAAATTTTAATCCTCAGGCCAGACCACAAGAAAAGTTAGTCACAATGGTAGTTTTGAAAACCAACAAAACTTCTCGTCTCTTGAAAAGCCCTCTATTCCTACTTTTATTTATTTATTTATTATAGGTATCTTTACACAAATAACTTCAAAAAATATTATTTTTTTCGTCAGAATTTTTTTTTTCAAAAATACTTTTCAGTAGAATTTTTTTTCTTTCCAAAATACCGTAATTTGAAACATTTATTTCAAAAATAAGGAAAAAGATGGTATATGTTAGGTATATTTTTCTGCAAAATGGTATATGTTATTATCAAAATGGTATATATTTTCAAAAATTTTTATGGTATTGAGTTGGTTGATATATCTTTGGTATATTTTTTGTGTAAATGATATATGTTTGGTATATTTTTTGAAATTTTTGTTATATGTTTTTGAAATTTTTTGATATATTTAAATTATATTTTAGTATGTCTGGTATATATTTAAATTGTCTACTACAATTTAATAGTTGATATACATTTACTAAGTCTCAAAAAATAGTATCAATTTCATGTATTTTGATATCTATTACGTATATATTTGGTATATAACTAGTATCTGCTAATGTTTTTATATGTGATGCATTCGAAATAGTAGTTTCTCCTAAAAAAATTAAACGAAACATTCCCAAAAAATGGTATCAATTTAATATATTTTAATATTTGTTACGTATATTGGTATACATTTTGTCTAATCTAAGCACAAATAAATAATATACTTTAATTCAAATTGTTTAATCACATCTTCCATAAGCAATCAAGTGGATTACATAATTTTTCTTTTTTAATTTTACATAAATTTATTTTATGCTTGTTATAGTTTCTTAGAAACTAATTTATGTCCAATATTTTTTTGTCTCAAAAATAATTGTAGAAAGCATTTTCTCATATTCGGGCTGGGCCTTGACAGGGGCCTATACCTTGAGAAAAAGGCAAAGAGTTGAATTTTGGAGAAATTACACTTAAATATAATTTTTTTTAAAAAAAATATATTTTTACCTTTTTAAAATTTTAAAAATATATTTTTTTATATTTATGATACACGTTTAATATATTTTTAAAATTTTTTAAATATAAAATTTAATAAATTATATTAAAAAAAAATTAAAACACATCTATGAAAATATATATTTTTTTAAATATTTTTGTGAAAACTCCAATTTTGAGTTTGGTTGACCCACGTTTACAACGAGACATCGAGATTCGAGACAATTGGGACCCAACATTGTACTGTAACGAATAATAGCCGTCCATCTAATCTGCTTCTGTAAATAAATCAAGTAATTTGAATATCCTCAAGTCAATTCATTGTTTCCGGCAAAAAAAAAAAAAAAAAAAAAAAGTCAATTCATTGTTTTGTCTACTTTCCCTTTATTACTTTTTTATTTTTATTTTTTTTATTTTATCTTCATCTCCACTCCAGACAAGTCCCTTTTGATAGCTACCTTTCAACGTCTCCATCTTTGAGAGTTCAAATTCTTGCTTTTCACTCCAATTCTAGTTCAATTTCCTGTTTTTACAAGTAATCTTGAATCTATCATCTTCAATGATCTTGATTGATTTCAAAAAAAAAAAAAAAAAAAAAGATCTTGATACCCATATTACACCCAGAAAAGAGAAGAGAAGAAGCTAAAAGTTGAAGTCTTTTATTGTGAATCATAGGTTCTGATTCTAATCTTATATCTATCATCTTCAATTCCTGATCATACAGTTAATGTAAGCTTGTTTTTGTGTTATTGCCCTTAATTTTGTTAAGACGAGGATCAATAAATAGATATTTTTATGAATTTTTCTAAAAAAAAAAAAAGCAACAATCTTTGAATTGGGTTCTTGGAAATTGATATTATAAAACCGAAAAAAAAAAAAAATCAACTTTATTTTTGCCTTTCCTCATATATCCACTTCATCTATGCATTGAATATTATTCATTCTTTTTATAATTTAATTTTATAATTATGAAAATAAAAAATAAAAAATTAATAATATTATTTAGTCAATAAATATATATTATTAATTTAATTATTTTCAATTTAATTTTAATTCAATACCAGTTTTTTTTTTTTTAGCAGATAATTCAATATCAGTTAAATTTCTTAACCTGTAATTTTTTATTTTCACCGAATTTAAAAACTATGATAATTAAGAGCCATCCATTGTTGAACCCTTGCTTTATTTTTGGATTATAATATAAGAATGGAAAACGAAAGATTATCATGTTGGCCAGACTATGAATGTCCTGTTGCTAGGTAACTTTTATCAAGGAATTAATAGATAATCATTTCACTTTTATATATTAGAAATTCTAATATATATAAATTATAAACAATAAATGAAATTAGATCTCTTCTTATGTCAAAATAAATTTAGATTATTTTAATCTCTAATTTTTTATTTGATGTAAAATAAAATTATTGAGTTTTACCATTAGGAAGGAATATTTTTGCTAATAAATTCTCAATACTGTTTAATATCACTTCTTTTTCTATTTTTTTTTTTATAAATATGAGATGAGATGATGAGGTTGCAGCTGCGGTATATCAGAGATGGTACATTCAGGTTGACATCCAGTATACAGACAGACTGTTCAAGTGGAGGAGGAAGCGTCGGAGACCAGATAAGGTACCTGAGGAGGTCTGGACTAAATGGATGGTGCACTGGTCCACATAGGACTTTTAGAAGAAGAGCGGTACTGCATCTGCGAATCGGCGCAGTAAGATTGGGGGTGAGGGATCCGGTGCGTCAGTCCACACTGGAAGGTCGATTTCCTTCCTCGAACGAGAAGCTCGCCTAGTAAACCAACTAATAACTATACATTTTTCGGGTAACATTATATATATATATATATATTGCAAAAACTGTTACAAATAATTGCTATATATATGTTGTATTCCAGGAGAGGGAGTTAGGCAGAGCGCCAGACTCTATTGAACTGTTTGAGGCCACTCACACCAGGAGGACATTCGATGGCTCTCGACAGTTCGTAGACAAGAGGTCTCAGGACGTTACTATAAGAATCAAACTAGCACTAAACTATATATGTTTTGCAACATGGACATAAATGATGTGGTTTCTAACATGTATTGTTTCATAATTACAGGATCGCTATCAGGCACTTTTAAAGTCTGCTTCCCAGCCACTTGAGGGATCTACAGCTCTTGCAGATCCTGACACCACTCAACTATTCCTCCAGACTACAGGTGGAGAGAAGAAGAGGAGGGTGTATGGCATGTGTGCTAAGGCACCCACTTTTTTTAGCCATGGATCGTCCTGCAGCTCCACTGCGAGGTCCCATGCTATAGGGATACCTGATCTGGTGGAGACACGACTTCAGCGGATGGAGTCCATACTGTCTGAGTATCAGCAGACACAGTTCCAACTTGCGGGTCCGAGATATCATCAGAGAGATGCTATCTGAGTATCTCAGTCCACCTGGCATATCTTCTTCTGCTCCAGCATCACAGCAGCAGCAGCAGGACCCGCAGCAACATCAGCAGGACATGCAACAGCAGGACACACAGCAGGAGGATCCCCCCAGGACCTCATCCTATAGCATTAACATTTGTATTATTTTCTGAGACATTTACAGTACAAAACATGAATAATATTTATTATATTGGATTTTATATTTTATTTATTACATTTTTATTTTTTAGTCTATTTTTCTATAAAAAATGTTTTTTATTTAAATATTTATATATATAAATTCAAAATGTAAAGAAAAATTTGAGAAATGGAGTTGTTATGAAATTTAGCGATGAATTAGCAACGATACAATCCGTCGCCAATTACGTTGCTAAATTCAGCGACAAATATGTAAACGACAGATTTATTCCATCGCTGAATTTGTAGCGATAGATTTTATTCGTCACTGATCCTTCACTAAATTTAGCGATGGATTTTGTTAGCGACGGAATATCCATTGTTAAAAATTTAGTGACAAAATAAATCCGTCATTTTTTTTTCCAGCAAGGAGCATTTTAGCGACGGATTAGTCCGTCGCTAAATAATAAAATTCTAGTAGTGTAGCCATTTGCTAATTCTTATTTGTTTATGAGAACCATGTAAACCATATGAGCTTATTGATTATGAGAACCATGAGAACCTACATGTGTATGAACTATGTGAACCATAATTTTCCTTATTCATAAATTGATAACCCTAATTGGAAAAGAAACATCCGACTGATGTGGGTAAAATATAAGGCATTGTGCACAGTGTAACCTAATAGATATGGTATAATATCATGCTCCTATCTAGGAAGGGTAAATTGTCCTAGACGTGAAACTCGATCAGTTTCATGTATTCACGAGGAAAAGTATGTTAATGAGAAACTTCTGCTCTCATTAAGAGGAAGAGTATACTAATCCAACCTCTACTCTTATTTTTACGAGGGGAGTATGCTAACAAAGTGCATCTACTCTTAATAATTTATGAGGATGATTTCTATTTCTATATATCTATAAGTTATAATTCCTTCTATGAGTTATATACATATCCATTCTTGTATCATACTTGTTATTTGATCCTTATGAGTTATGTGAACTCATTTGTTAAATTGTAAGTTATTTTATGAGTTATGAGACAAACCCATCCTTGTGAGCTAGCCTTGAATCTCCTAGCATCACAAGTATGGTAGTATATTCTTTACTCATTGAGAAACCTCACTAGTTGTTGTTAATGTTTTTCAGGAGATTATCAGTTTGAATTTTTAGGCATCCTTCTTCCTAAAGAACCCTTTTGATCAAAGTAATTTCTCCATTTATTATTTGTAATTGAAGTACACTTTCGTGCTCCATGAGTATTGAGAGGGATATTCTTTTGGCCTAAATGGCAACTATATGAATGATGGTATTGGATGTGTTAACTTATTATTACTAGAATGTTATGAGATGCATGAGACCTATGAGTAAGTATATGTATATGTGAGTATGAGTATATGATTGATGAGATAGATGAGTATATATCTGTGTTCAGATTCCGATCTTGAGGATGTGTATGTATTATTAGCTGTTATGATATCATGTGGATTATATGTTAGATGAGTTTTATGGATTTTCAGTGGCCTTATGTCTACCCATGCCTTACGACTATCACAATTACGAAGTTGGGCTATAACACACATAAGAATAAAAAACACCAAATTTATGTGGAAAACTCTTTCAAGAGAAAGAGAAAAGCACAGGGCAAATAATGAATCCACTATTCAATATCAATGGAGAAATACAAGAGAAAAATTACAAAAGTATGAGAAATCCCCTCCAAGAGTTACAAGAATAACCCCTCTTAAAGATGAGAAAAGGAAATTCTAGCCACTCTCCAGAAACCCTTTCTCTACACACCCCACTTACTCTCTCTCCTCTCTATCTTCTCTCAAAAACCTCTTTTCTAAGCCACTAGTTAAATTAGACATATAAGTAACCCATGTGTTTATAGCTCAAGCCCAATACTTACATAACCTATTGGACCTAACACACT
>CATKHJ010013491.1:0-23033 GCA_949750685.1 Vernicia montana | reverse complement strand
TTTTCTAAGCTTTATTTACTCTAAATTACATAAATATTGTCTATTAATATTTTTAATCTAATTTTTAAGGTTCTAATATTATATTTATTTATTCTTTCATCGAGTTTTTCTAAGTCAAAATCTGTGAAAAATCCGAAAGTCAAGATTCATCGATTTCGTTTAGATATTTTCTATACTTCATTCCAACTTAATTTTTGAGTTTTATTACTTCTAATATCCTCATATTTGCCTAGTTTCTCCAAATAAAATATAAAAATCCTTTCTGATGTCAGAATTTTCTGACTCACTCTTTATGCCTCGATTTTCAAACTCCTAGTCTTTTTAGCGTTTTGTTCCCTAAGTTTCCATTTCGCTTCTTACACTCTCCCCATTTTATTTGTTCTTATGCTAAATTTAATTCCTTTGTCTATTTCTTGAATCTTTAGCCTTATATTACACATTTAGGAACTTGATTTCCAAACCGATATCCATTAAATATTCCAATTTTTACAATCGTCATCTATACTCTTTGCTCATAATCTGATCAATTCCCTTTAACCTTGAAACTCACAGCGAACTTAAGGTCAGGTTGTTACAAATGTAATCTAGCTTAGAATAAATTTGAACACACAAAGATGAGAAATGAAACTTTGTGTTCTAACTCAATGAACAAAGAATTTAGAGTTTGAGAGCTTTGATTTGCTTGTAATATATGTTCTTGATGTGTAAAACTTCTCTTAACTTCACCTTGAGTCTTTAGATATATATAAGTCTTGATTCTATGCTCAAATAGTCATTTTAGTGCTCTAAAAACGGTACTAGATAAGTTCCAATGGTTATATAACAGCTATATACAAAAATTCAAAATCTTAAGCTATACAACTCCAAATGATGATCCATTTTTTTTTATTGGAAACTTGGAGTATTCTAATACAACTTTGTAGTTTTGAAAAACTTCAAAATAATCTATATTCATACTCTAAAAAAATCATAATATTTTATTGCTCATCTAGTCATGATAGTTTGAACATGCTTCAGTATTTTACCTAATGCTTCTTCTATACACCTCGGATTGATGCAAGGCTTTTTGAATATGAAACTAGACTTCTAGAGCTACAAAAATGGAGAAGGAAATATTCAAAATATCTTTGTAGAATTAACGCCACTAATTCTAATTGACATTATCTGCTGTTACCCAGTCTGACAGCTTGAGCATAATTCAATTAAAAATTCATAACTCCATTTTCCAAGCTCAAAAAATTATACCAATTTTTGTTCATGAAACTAGACTGATGTAGCTATCCATCCATATATAGGTTGTATTCATAAACTATCCCTATTAGTATAGTTTATTCTTCAAACTTCAGTCAACAGTTTTACTTCCATGGAGATTATCATTCTTCACATGAGTTTCTTAGTTTCACATGCTTTTTTCATCTTCATGATTCAATTTCTTTACTTAATTGCATCAATAGAAATCAAAGATTTCCTACTAACAACAACAATACTAAATAAAATTATTAGTAGTAACAATATTTTGCATCATCAAAATCACATATGAAACCTTGGGATCAACAGCTACAGTACCCGATTTTCCAACAGTGTACACGTTCTACTACAGGATTCGAGTTGACACAGTATCTCAGAGTACTATTCACAGCAGCAAATGATTTTACCATGGGCCTTTGAACCAAGGCTCTGATACCAGTTGTTGGGATAATCTGATAAATTCAACAAACACACTACAAGAAAAATAATTGAACACATAGTTTAACGTGCTTCAATCTTTCAATGCCTACATCCACCGACAGAAAATAATTTTCCACTATATGTGAAATAAATTACAATACAAGAAATCTATAAATATCATTGGATTAACCCAACTCAAATTTATAATATCATCTCTCACATAAACCCAGAGAATTATTTCTTTCACCTTCTAGACCCCCTAGAGAAAATATTGGTGTTTCCCTTTAAGTATTTTTCCAAACTCAAAACACCCCAAATTATACTCAAACTTGCAAACCCAAGTTGATCTTGTATAAATTAAAACAAGAATATTTTTCCCTTAAAATATTCTCACCTTGATAGGCTTTTCACTTCACAATATCCCTCTTCTCTTAATGCTCATATCTCTTGTCTATTTATAGACAGGAGGAACCTGCTAACTTTGACAATATTGGAAACATGCTAACATTGTCAAAGTTGGCAACATGATAATTAATTCAAAGTTGACAGCATGCGAACTTTGACATTTATTATTATTATTATTATTTTATTTTAAGTTAATTCTTTACACTATTGTCGAATACCTGTAGCCTACCAAAAATCCAGTGGATAGGAGAATCAATAAATCTAGGAACCACTATTTTCCCTTCAACATTCAACTCTTTAGTATTATCACCCACCAAATTATGCATTTAGGTCACTGTAAACTCAAGTTACAGGACAATGCTCACTCAAAAATTCAGAAAACACACAATGAACAAAATCATAAGCATGAAGAGATGAATAGTTTCCAATGCGGAGAATCCTACCTAATAAGGACTAAAAATGACTTCCAATAGCCAAAGAACATGTATACACAGGGGTTTCCATTTTCCCTTATAAATAGGTAAAGGAAAGAGGTAAAACAAGTTTCACTATCTCTCCACCTATTCTTTCAAACACTCTCTCTATACTCTCTATGATCTCTCCAGCCTACTAACTTAAGCGTCAGAGGCTCCCTACCGAGTCAGCTCTGGGAAGCTCCTAACCCTTCTTTTATTTGTCTACATGCCCTATCCCATCATACTTTTACTGTGAATTCTCCATCAATAATATGAGGTAATTTATGCCTCATCACTACCATTTAGCACAGCCATGGAATCTATGAAAGGCAAGGAAGCATCGTTGGTGAAAATAACTGCATTTTTCACTATCAAATCCACCATTGATTCTCTCGACATTAATGTTGATGAACTTCTTAATCTCAAATTCTCTCTATGTTAGTGAACGACGACAAAGGGATCTCGATAGAGTAAAATAAGAGGGAGAAAGTGATTTAAAAACCAACCACCAAAATTAAGATGTATGAAAAGGAAGATTTATTAATTAAACTTTTTTTTTTTTTGAAAAGATGCACTACTTATGTGGCTTCACCTTGGGGCAGATTTTAACCCATACTTAAAATCTAAGGCTGAACAAGTGTCAAGTTTTTGCCTTAACATTCTATTGATATATATAAAAACAAAAGAAATCAAAAAGCGACAACATTAAATTTGAGAGCTGAATAACAAACCAAAACCAAAATCAAATCCATAACAAATATAATTAGTGTGTGTGTGTGTGAAAAAGATACAATAGCGAGAAAAAGAGGCTCAACCCATGATTGTGAGCTCTGCAATACTTGCCAATGCCATGGCTAATCTTTGTTTAGTATAATGAAAGAGATGTGCTTTTATTGGGTCTGCGTCCTGTGGTTCTTTGGTTAAATTGCAATTGTTGTCCCTAAACTTAATCCCATAATGCATAATTGTCCCTGAACTTCGATTTGTTGCTTAAAAATCCCCAAACATTAATTTAACTGTAACAATTGTCCCCAGTGTAATTTTTCGACCATTAGCTCGCCGGAGAACCTACGTAGAGTCATACTCACCATTTTTTAATGTTATTTTACGCAAAGTGAAGATGCCACATCACATCCTCTCAAATTCATCACCTTCTCCACTTTCCTCTCTCTTCAAATCTCTCTGTAAATCTAAACCTTCTATTAAAGACCATTTTTCCTTTTGTCAATCTCATCAAACTCCTAATCCAACATAAATTCTTTTTTCAACTCTTGAAACAAAATCCGATCCCTTAATTTTTCACAAAACTCAATCATTTCAAACTGAAAATTTGAATTTAACTTACCTAAACCCCATTTTAACTTTCGAAATCTATTTACTTCTTCAAATTTTTTTTTTTGAATGGAAATTACCTTTCCCAAATTTTCTCTCTCTCTTTCTCTTTCTCTCTCTCTCTCTCTCTCTCTCTCTCTTATTTCCTCTCTACACATAAATCCATAAACGACAGTCCCCACCGTGCAAAATCATCATCGCCTGCCTACTCAAACTCAGTTCATCCACGAGTCTCCAACAACAAATCGTTCCCGAGCCTTGTCATCCAGCAGCCCAACGCATGCAGTAGCGCCTGTGCACAGGCCAATGGTCTGAGCAAGCATGCCTTACCTCCTCCATCAAAGTGAAAGAGATGAAGTTTTTGCTTCAATTTCCATGTTGCTCATGTTATCAAATACAAAAAAGAAAAACATAAAAGCAAGGCTCCCAATATTGTCTACAGAGGGAAGCTTTACAACAATCACCTTGTCGCCATCAAGCGCCTCTCTAGGCTCTCTTAGCCCGACCCTCACCAGTTTGTTGTTGGCTTAATACATGTCAAACGACACATTGTCTAAGCATCTCTTTCACTCTATATTTTCCTTCTTCCTGCTCTCCCTTGATTTTTTTTTTCCTTTCGAAGAAGCTATTCTTTAATCAATAAGCAAAAGATATTTCTTTCGTTTCCTATTTCTCACAAATTGATGATGCATATAAGATGTTTGATAAAATGCTTGAAAGAGATTTGGATTCTTAGAATACGATTATTTCTAGGTATACACAAAATGGATTACTGATGGTTGCATTAGAGTTGGTTCCAAGGAATTAGAGAGGTTAAAAAAAAAATGAGATTTAGATATTAAAGGAAAAAAATGGAGTTTACATATTAGAGAGAAAGGAGAAAATTATAAAGGAGATATAGAGAGGGCAAAAGAGAGAGGAGAGAGTTAGGTTAGGTGAGAGAAAATCTTTATTATACTTTGGAAAATGTCTTCGTGTGGAGAAAGTAAGAGCAGCTATAGGAATGTGATGTAACATTTTCGATTTGCACAAAAAATATTTAAAAAGAATGACTAGGATGTCACGTGAAATTTTCGACTAGCTGATGACCGGAAAAAAATTTCAGGGACAATCGTTGCAGCGAAATTAATGTTGGGAGATTTTAAAACAACAAATTGAAGTTGGAGGACAATAAAACAATATGGTGATAAATTTAGGGATAACGGTTGCAATTTAGCTGCGGTTCTTTGCTCAAACTTGGCGGTTCTTTGCTCAAACTTGGCTCCTTTGAAACGCAGCGTTTGGTCCCTTAATACGACAGATAATAGTGTCGTTTCATAATCAACCAAAACACTCTCCATGTGATCTATCTCTTACCCCTGTAAATCAGACCGCCGACCTTTCTCTGTAAATCAAACCAAACGCTGTCTTCTTCAAAATTTCAGATCAGAGCCTTAAAGACAACAACTTGGTACTTTGTGATTTCTCTTTTCTATTATTCTCTGTTGTAACCTTATGCTTTGTTATCAATTAAATTTGCTTATAGGACAGTTTACTACCACATATCAGAATTTTCAAAATTTGTCACTCTCAGTCTTCCAGTACCTGAAACTCCTACATTCTGAGCTTTTCTATGGGAAGTGGCATTGTCTCTTCGATCTTGTATTATACGATTAATACCAAATAAAAGCCAAGTAAAAAAAAAAAGAATGATCCCATCAAAGCCTCTAAACGGCAACCAGTCTTCTCTCCTTATCAACCAAATATTATCCATTATGATCCAAAACCGCCCATTTGATACCCAACTCGCAGCCACAACCATTACCTCTAGTTTATTAACTGTCGATTTAGTCTCCGATGTTCTCCGATCAATCCCAAGATTCTTCTTCCAATCAACGCGCTCCATTGGCCGTCAGAACACTACCCGGCACCGCTCTCCTTTAAAACAGCGCAACCTCAAATTAGAATCCCACAAATTTCGTAATAAAGTGCTTGTTCTTGGCCCAGCGGCTTATAGAGACCCCAAAAGAATCAAGTTAGGGTTAAACAAAGCAGTGGAGTTCTTTTATTGGTTAGAAACTCATTTTAGCTTTCAGCATACTGAAATGACTTGCAGAGAGATGGCTTGCGTTTTGGCTAGAGGAAATAGACTAGAAATGCTGTTTCAGTTTTTGAAAGATATGGCAAGAAGAGAGAATTTGGTTGGTATAAGTCTTGTTACTACTAATACCATTACCTGTTTGATAAAATTCCTAGGAGAGGAAGGGCTGGTCTATCAGGCATTGGCTTTGTTTTATAGAATGAGGCAGTATCATTGTAAACCAGATGTGTATGCTTATAATACGATTATTTATGCTCTCTGTCGAGTTGGGAATTTTAAAAAGGCGAGATTCTTATTAGAACAGATGGAATTACCGGGTTTTATGTGCCCGCCTGACACGTACACTTACACTATAATGATTAGTTCTTATTGCAAGTACTGTTTGCAAACTGGGTGTAGAAAGGCTATAAGGAGGAGGTTATGGCAGGCTAACCATTTGTTTAGGATTATGTTGTTTAAAGGTTTTGTGCCTGATGTTGTTACTTATAATTGTTTGATAAATGGGTGTTGCAAGACTTACAGAATCGAAAGGGCTATGGAGCTTTTTGAGGATATGAATAAAAGGGGTTGTGTCCCAAATCGGGTTACTTATAATTCTTTCATTAGGCATTATAGTACCGTGAATGAGATTGATAAGGCTGTTGAGATGTTAAGGAGGATGCAAAAGATGAATCATGGATTGGCCACTTCGAGTTCTTATACTCCAATTATACATGCCTTGTGTGAAGCAGAAAGGGTGCAGGAGGCTTGGGATTTTCTAGTTGAGTTGGTTAATGGGGGCTCAATACCTAGGGAGTATACATACAAGTTGGTTTGCGATGCAATGAAGTCAGTTGGAGAGGGCAATTTGACAGATGATAAATTCCATAAAAGAATTAAAGATGGATTAGAAGATAGATATAGACAAGTGATGAAGGTGAAACCTATAATGGTTCCGAAAATGATACAGTAGCATATGGGAAGTCTAATGTTGGACACTCTAGTCTCTAGTCACTCACTAAGCTAAATGGAGTCATTTGCTAGTGTCTGTGGTGGGTATAGGTACAAATGTCTGTTCTAGAGTATCTTGTAGCTATTCTGTAATGCTGATATTGAAATGCACATGGCACTTCTAAATGAATTAAAGGCTCTATGCACACTCAATAGAGTAAAGAACCTCAGGGGATATGAAGAATTTAGAGTGTAAAGTCTGCCACTTTGCTGGTAAGAATCACAACACTGATTATTACTTGTTTCAGTTTCTTTAGGTGCAATTCTGTGCAAATCATCTTCCTTATAATTGGAAATAAAAATAATTTTGTATTGTCATACTCCAGGTTTCCCATCATTGCAAAATGTGGCTTTCACAAACGAGCATAATAAATATCTGAATACGTTATCATATCATTAACAAAAATGGACAGTGAAGTCTATCATACCATGCCTGCTTTGTTAATAGGCTGATTTCTCTAGTGCAGGTATGATTCTGAACTGAAAATTAATGTACCAAATTGAACTTGAGCTGTGAGCTCAGAATCAGTTGTGTTCTTTTTTAATTCTGTAAGTCCTTCATTGTATTTAATTTTGCAGCTTGTCCATTTGATTCTTGGTTGTAAGTTGTAACCCTTTTTATGAGCGTTGAGAATGATGTATTTAATTATGTGTCTGCATTGGATTGAATTATTTTGTAAATTGATTTCTCTTAAACCCTTTTTATGAGCGCTGAGAATGATGTATTTAATTATGTGTCTGCGTTGGATTGCATTATTCTGTAAATTGATTGCTCTTAAATTCTGAGATAGAAAATATTCTTCAGGGCCACTAGCACGCTACAAGAATTTGGTTGATCAAGGGAAGCTGCAGCATGATCCTTACCAGGAAAATGTTGCTTTTGAGCCAGAAAAATTGCTCGGAATATTGGAACAGTATTAGAAGGATATGGAGGAATATCATGTATATTTTGGTTCTTGTGATTCATTCTATTATATTAGTATATTATATGATGCACTTCTTATGTACAACTCAATGTGGTTATTGCATTATTATGAATATGCGAATTTTCTTTATATAGTTGAAATTAGCTAAGTGGGAGAAGAAGAGGAAAAATGAGCGGCTCAAACTTTTGATGGAGGAAGCTGAGCAGAAGCAGCAGGGGGATATATGTACATCAGCAAATAAGCATCGTGATAGACTTGTTGAAAGATTGATGTTTAGGTATTGCGCTCTCACTGTCTGTCAACGCTTCTGTGACATGTCCTAGTTGTTACAAAACGCTTGTTGCTTTCTTATTTGCACACTATTTTTTACTTTTCATTATTTCGTTATTTCTTTTTTGTCAATTGAATTTCTTTTGACTCAGGAAAAACCTGCAAATGTTGAACCTGGAGTGAGTAGATGAGTTTCATACCTAAATAGAGAAAGGAAGTTGGATTCTCTTGTGGGTTGGTTGTCTTCCCACTGGTTCTTTCGTTTTCCATTTGTTTTGGAATAAAATTGTGCAAGAAAGATTCTAGTATAAAATTATGACTTACATTTGTTTGTTCATGTATATATAATATAGCAGAAATGTAAAACATTTGCCTCAAATGTGGGATATAAGCATATGAAAAAAAAGACGAGCCTTTTGAAATAACCTCAAATCACAATACATCTTAATATTCAAAATATCATTCATATGAACGATTCTCAATTGCTCCACCTTTAATGTTACTGTTTAATATATAAGTATCATATATCTCTTATATGGTCATTTAAATCATTTTTTTCTTATTTAATATCTCTTATATGATTATTTAAGGCATAATCTAATGGTAAGTACATATACGATCTGAATGATAAATCATGAAAAAAATATATGTATTGACCGGATTTGAAAGAGGGCTTGAATAATTTTGAAACTTTAAAAATTAAGTGCAAATTTTTAAATAATTTAATCAAAATTTAACAAGTTTCGGTTAGCAAAAAATTGAAATTTTTTCCAAAAATTTAATTAGGTTGATCCAATGATTTCAAATTTTAACCTCGGATTTGAAAACTCAAATTTTATAATAATTGAATTTAAATAAATTTTAGTTTCTAAATTCTCATATTTGAAAATGAGATAATTTTTAGAATTCATTTTTTTAATGTAAAAAAGAAATTTTAATGTAAATAAAAATTATATTATTTTAAATTAAATTTTGTGAGGATTTAATTCAATTACATTTGCCTCATGATCAAATTATATAAATATTTTATAGGTTATATTCTAATCTTTTAAACTTGTTTGTTTCGGGGGATTTTTTTTTTTTTTTTTCATATTTTTAACATTAGAGCGCTCAAAAAAAGTTATACAATAGAAAATATTTTTCTGGTCAATAAAAAAATTAAACTGTTTTCTTAATTTTGTCAAACTATCATCGATGAATGACAATCACCACCGTTAAGTCATCAATAACTATTATTGACCATTGACAGAGCAACTACCATTATTTATTAATATTTTATGTATTTTTTTTCTCATATTTAATAATAAATTAAAAAATTAAAAAATTTAAATATTTTTATAATTTTATAAATTGAAATTTATAATATTTTTCAATTAATTTTCAATATTAAAAAAATAAATTTTCGAGAAGTTCTATAGAAAGGCTTAAAGTTATATATAATTAGTTATTTTTTTTGAAGGAATATAATTAGTTATTTTTAAATAAATACATATGAGTAAAGAAATAAAATGAATTGAATTTATTATTTATTTATATTATATTTAAAATAATTATTTTATAAGAAAACAATTAAATTATGGGTTTGAAATAATTAAATTTTTGTTTTTTAATTTCTTCTATGTGAGTTTTTTTTCAAAATGAAGGTAAAGCAAAGGGATTAAGGGTTTGGTAGTATTATATAAGTAACGTTTCAGTAGCTCATAGGCTACGATATGCAGAGAGAAGAGTGGCCCTTAGCTCCCCCTATCAATTAATAAAAGAGTGGGTCCCTTTCCTGAATTATCCAGATTCAATCCTGTGTGGACCCACCTCATTAACCCCATATCCACTGCTGACGTGTCCTTATCTTTTCTGTTTTATTCCCTGAGAAGCTCTCCAAAACCCCTCTTATTTTCTTTCGTTTTCTTTCTATCCAAAGACTCCAATCTGTGAGAAAAATCGGTGAAAAGTACCAAAATTTCTGTAATATTGTCAAATGGCGACTCTTTTAGGGTCTCTGCAAACAAGCTTCCATCATCCTGCGGTGTCATTATCGCCGAAGGCAGCAGTTTCCTCTTCTTCCTCAATCTGCGCTCTGAGTTCCAAAAAGCTTCAATTCCGGTCATTATCTTCTCATAAAACCAGATTCTTGAACCCATTGAGTGATGTCAAGTATATTGAAGTTAAAAGGAGAAGAAGGACCCCGGTTCGGATGTCATGGGATGGTCCTGTCTCCTCAGTTAAATTGATAATTCAAGGCAAAAACTTGGAGGTTTTTTGTTTTTTTTTCCTTCTCCCTCTGTTCCTGTAAATGGGATTTTGGTTTTGTTTGTTGTATGTTGATGAGAGAACTTTTTGGATTTTTAATTTCTGGATACAGTTGACGGATGCTGTGAAAACTCATGTAGAAGAGAAAGTGGGCAAAGCCGTTCAAAAGCATAGCCATCTTGTGCGAGAAGTCGATGTTAGGTTGTCTGTTAGAGGTGGAGAATTTGGGAAAGGCCCAAGAATTCGAAGATGCGAGGTACCCTTTGCGTTCAATTAAATTTTTTAGCGTTGCTTTCATTTTGATACTATGGTTTTTGATGGGAAGTTTTCGTTTTAGGTAACACTGTTTACAAAGAAGCATGGAGTGGTTCGAGCAGAGGAAGATGCTGAGACAATATATGCGAGTATTGACTTGGTTTCATCAATCTTACAAAGAAAGTTGAGGAAGATTAAGGAGAAGGAGTCTGACCATGGCCGGCATATGAAGGGGTTCAATAGATTGAAGGTGAGGGAGCCAGTGGCAGAAGCAGTGAAGTATGATGTAGATGGAGTTCCCCAAGATGAGGAAGTGGACTATATTGATGAGGTTGTCTCTTAAACAATGCTATGATTGTTGTGGCTTATGTGTTGCCATATGCATTATCACTTATCATTTACATTTGCTTATGTCTTTAGTTCTATACATTCTTCTGAATCAGTAGATACTGTTGAAGAATAGTTCTATTCCCAAAGGGTCTTCTCCCTTTCACCATTGGGTGAAAGGTGTCTAGGCACTTGTGATTTGCACAAAATTCAGCATTTCATTAGTAAGCTTATCGCCAATAATGCACCCATTCTCTTTACCTAAACATCTATAGATTATTACATACTGAAATTGTTTTGCCAAAAAATATATACAAAATTTCAATTAATGGTTTCCATCTTGACTTTTTCAAAATATTGTAGGAAAATGATTCAGCAAGCTTGCGTGCACATGCCAAGTACAAACAAGATCGCAATCTTTCAATGAATATATTCTTATGTGTGTGCACACGTATTTATTTAATTAACACCTTTTATGGTGTATCATGTGGTTGTGGTTCAGCCTATTATTCTTCTATGTGACAGACTCGCTATATTAACCAATTTTCAGGTTGTTCGTACCAAATACTTTGACATGCCACCTTTGACCGTCTCTGAAGCGATTGAGCAGCTGGAAAATGTTGATCATGATTTCTATGGTTTTCGGAATGAAGAAACTGGTATGGATTTATGCTGCTTATATAAATTTCTTTTTTGTGATCTGTTGTATGAGAGTTGAATGGCTCTGTGCTTGGTTCCAGGTGAGATAAATATTGTTTATAAAAGAAAATCTGGAGGATATGGTCTCATCATACCTAAAGGACATGGTAAGTCTGAGAAATTAGAGCCTGTGGTGGTTGAACCAGCTAGAGAGCCATCCTTGGCAGAATAGGCAAGGCCTAGCAAAGGAAGATCTTTATGTGAATTATATTAGATATGCCATGTATATGGCAATGGTGTACATAAGGCCAAGGCAAGCGGCGAGGACACTGCATAGGATTTGAGGTCGAGTCAATACAAACTAATGAGATGTGTTTTGACTTGTTTGTATGGGTGATTAATTTTTTGATGAAATTCACTGTGATATCCCAGCTCACAGGGAAAAGGATTATGTTAATCTCCATATTAAACGTATGCAACCTAATTAGATTGTTGCCCTTTACAATCTTGTCAAATTTTAAGCCATTTTTGTTGCCAGTACAAGTATAAATGAGCCAAATTACTCATGAGCTATTCAGGTTTGGCTTGCAAAATATTTGAAATCTACTTGGCTCTAGTTGAGTCAAGCTCAAACTTGAATTGCTCGAGTAGCAAACTATGTTGAACCAAGTTCGATTATCATAACTGAATTTGAGTATCATAATATTCTATTTGAGTGGCTTGCAAGTTAAATCGAATATTTGATTTTATATAATTTTATACAATCGAGTGTTTAATTTTTATATTATGAATAATATGTAAACATAATTTATTAATTCAAGCTAGGAATTGATTTCGCTCAAGTTTATTCAATTTCTCTCGAGTTTATTTGAGTTTTGTTCTAACATTAAATTATAACTTAATCGAGTTTGAGTTAAATTTTGAACCTTGAGTTTACCGATCAAGTTTGAGCTCAATACTGTATCAGTTTGACTCACTTTAATTAAATCCTTAGATGGCTTTTTTAAAATTAAAATTCACTGTTTATTTATTTCTTTTGGTGTCTATCAAAGACGGTTGGAATTTGGATCCACAATGGGAATGATCCTTCTCTTCCTACGTTTCACCCCACCACAAGTTGATTTTTGGGGAGTTGGCAGCCTGGATTATAACTTGAAAAGAGATATTTCTTATTTCAACAGGCAAACCCATCTTAAAACTCCCAATTTCAATGTGAGAGCTTACAAGACTATCATTTTTTCAGTGGAAACCAACTTGGCCTTAGTAAGTAGGCGCTGTTTTTTTCTAATTTATTGCTTTGTTATCAGTTCTTTATACACTAGTTGGAAAGAAAAGGCAATCAGTTTGGGCTACACAAATTTAGGACAAATTTTTTTCAACTGCAGTGCTTAATATAGCCTGAAAAACAATGATCGCTAAATGTCTGCAACTCAACTCAAAAAATATAAACTAGTTAATATTTGGTTGATTTCGACAATACTTTGTCCATGAGCAAAGTTCAGGCTTCAGTGTATTCCAAACCAGGCTTTATATTCTCCTATCTGAGGTAAAACAACAATTTCTATATTTCATAGATGGAGGGAACTTGGTGCAATCCCTTAACAATAAAATTCATCTAAATTTCACAGTTCATTCAATTTGTCAATCAAGAATAGGATTTCTTCTTCCAAGCTGAAAATCTATCAGCTGACACACTCAAAAGCTTATTGAGGGACATCCCTTCACCAATAACTTTCTTTTTTGCTTCATACCTATGCTTAATCCTGTCATCAAGCTTATAGCCAAGAAATGCAGGAAATGCTAATAGCTCTCCAACTTCTCTACCCATTCCCTCAATCAAGTATTCCATCTTTTCCTGTAGAGAACTATAACTGTACTGCAGAATCTGAGGATGCTTCTTGCTCATGGCAAGAATGTCTGCTGAAGAAAACCCATAATTAAAGAATAGCCCAATCACCTTCTGCAAATTCTCGCAGCTTGTTCTTGTTACAGCTGCAAGTGCCACAGTCAATTCTTTGGTTTTATACCCATACCCAATCTTCAACAAAAATACAAGTTTATGCACAATGTTATCTTCATAGGACAGGCCAAGAAACAATGGAGCTTTAGTCAAGAACTTGAATATCTCATCAGAATTCAACCCACATTGCTTGAGAAACTCTATTCTAGGATGTAATTTCCTCTCCTTGCTGGCACTGATCACATTTGGAAACACTTGAAAAATCTTGAATATTTGTGGATCAGTTAGGCCAGCAAATGACCTCAACAACTCTACATGACCTTGCATATGCTCCACACTGTAACTCAATATAGCCGGGAGCTTACGCAACACAGTCCCGGTGGCATCTTCATCTCCTCCACTAAGCTCCTTGAGAAACTCTACCCTTGGAATCAGCTGAGTATCCAAGTCAAAATTCAGAATCATTGGACGTCTAACAATTATAACAATCCCACCAAAGCGACTCAAGAAAGTAATGGTTCTATCAATTTCTTCAATTGACTTGAAGCACATTGCCTTAGTTAAATTGACATTGTTGAGAATGTGAACAATCTTTTCTTGGGGAACCCCATGACTAAGAAGCAGCCTAACCTTTTGGTCAAAACCCACCAAGAATCTAAGATCCGTTGAACTGAAAAGGCGTCTGAGCTGCGCTGGCTCAATCTTTCCTTGTACATTATTAAGCAGAAAGTGTAAGAAAGGATGGATTTCCTCAGCTGTTAATACATTTGGGCATTTGATAACCAAACGGTATAGTTCAGTCCCTTCAATTCCAACAGACTGTAAAAGAAAAACTCGGGTTCGTATGGAATCAAAAGTTGTCAATGCTAGAGATGGGTTCTGCTCCAAAAGGGATACAATTTCCTTGTCGTTGAGTCCAATTTCCGCGAAAAAAGAATAGAGAAGCCCTGAAACAAGAAGTAAATAGCAATGTGTTACTGAAAATTTTTGGAAAGTAGAATGCACAGAACGTGTTTGAGAAATGGTCTCTGAGAGTACGATACTCACTATTTTCATATTGCAGATTCGGTGAGTCGAGGTAACTGCACTGGACTTGTTCAGGGAGGCGCAAACCCATTGGAGCTAAGAACGGTCTGAGGTAAGATCTTGGTGTTTTAGCCAAGTTTGCAAGAGCTGAGCGTTGATGGAAGTCGATATTTGCGAGTGAAGTAACAGAAACATGAAGTTTTGCAGGACATGGAATTGACTTATGCGATAGAAAGGAAGTGGAGGAATAGAAGAAGGAAGACATGGGATGTCCAATTCAGCAAATATAGATTTTTGTCAAAATTCAAAAAGTAAAGCCTCCGGAAAAGTGGAATGAGCGAACAAGAGAGTGGATATTAGAGGTTGTTTTACCACAGATACCATAGACCAAACCAACATACTAAGATAATTCAAGTTGACTGGACACTGATGATTAGGAAAAAGAAAAAAAAATTAAAGTAAAATGAAAAACACATTTTTCTTTATTTTTTATAGTAGCAAAACACATTTTTAATTTTTAAACTCTCGAATTTCCACCGTTTTACTTATTGAGCTCTTATAGATTTATTTACACGTAAAGCTTTCAAATTTTTATTTTTCATCACATCAAAAAAATTTTACATTGGAGTGAGAGCTTGAATATCACGCGCTTTTAACATTGGAGTGAGAGCTTGAATATCACACGCATTAAAAACGCGTGATAACTATTTGATCAGCTAATTAGAATAATTTAAACTAACTGGACACTGATAATTAGGAAAAAGAAAAAAAAAAATTCTGCTCACCGATTTTGCTCTCCTCTCTTTTTTTGTTTTTTTTTTCACCGTCTGATCTCTCTACTCGTTCTGCTTTTTTTTTTTTTTTTTTTTGTCTCATTATTATTTTTTGTTTATGCTTGCTCTTTTTTCTGTTCTTTTTTTTTTTTACACAAATCCTCAAGCAAAATCTTCAATAAAACAAAATCCTTAGATTCTGAATTTTTCCAACAAAAAAAAAAATTCAATTAAAACATAAACTTTCAATCTAATAATCCCAATTCATGAATATGCATCACCAATTCAGACCCATCATACCCAATAACGCAACCACACAAAAATAAGAACAACAACACAAGGAAAAGAAAATTCAAGAAAAACCGAAAACAAGGATCAGATAAGAAAATACAATATATAAAAGTACCCAAATGCAGATGCAGAAGCGACGTTGAGCGAAGGGGCATATTCTTTAAACAACAACTGGATCGATCGGTGTTGCTCCTCTTTTTGAAAATGGTGATACCAACAGATTTTCAGTGTTTTCTTTTGGAAAAAGGTCAAAAAAAAAAAAAAAAAAAAAAAAAAAAAAAAAACGCATCTACAGTTACAAAATTCTCTAATAAATCCTTTTAACCTTTTGTGTGGCTCATTTAAACCATTTGTTTTTTCAATTTGGCCCGTTTTAATCCAAAACCAACGGAGCCTTTACCTTCATTACTTGTTATGGCCCCTAATGCTTGTAGCTGCTAATTAGCTTCTTAATTTGAAAATATTTTTAATTTCTCCACGCATAAATTCTCAGCATTGGAGTTCCTTTCCACTCTAAAATCATCTCATTGTTCCGGTGCCCTCCAATTCTCACCTCATAATAACAACCCTTTCCTTTCACCATTTCTCTACCTTCCTCCAAGCTTTCACTGCTTATTATCCAACCTTCAAGGCTACTTCCCATCTCAAAATTGCACCCTTCCTTAATATCCATCCATCTTTGGAACCAAACATGGGAAGATATATAAGGGGCCACAAACAGACATTCTAAGGCCATTCTAGCTTCTGCAAGATGGATTGGAAAATTAGACTCTGTTGATTCAAGAAGAGCTTGGTACTTCACCATATTCCCTTCAAAAAATAACCCAAACCCAGAAAAATTCCTATAACTTTCCCAAGAATCTCCATCTCCATCTCTAAAGATTATAATGCCCTTTTTACTACCCATCAATTCTTTAGCTACTCTTAAAAATTCATCCACCAGTTTTCCACTCCTTACCCTTCCCATGTGAGGAAGTCCTACCATACAATTAAAGGCTAACCATTCTTTTTTACCTACTCTTTTCTTTCTCCTCTTTATCTCACTCACCAAATCTCAATTCCCATCTCATTCACCTTCATCTTTAAACCAAACATTCTAGCATGATCAATTAGTCTTCTTTTTGCCTCCTCAAAACACCAAATCTCCATTTCCCATTTAACTGTTGTCAATTTAACTTCTTTGTTTAGGCTTGCCAATGCCTCAATCATTGGAGGCCATTGAACACCTTCTCCAATATCAAAATCTACTATATGTATAGTCTCTGTTTAAGGTGGCATAGCTTTAAGAATTGTTGAATTAGCACCAAAATGAGCAAAGCTCCCATATGGGAGTATTTGATAAAATGCTTTGAAAGTTGTTTCAAAGTTCTTAGAAGCTTCTTGTTTTAAATAATCTCCATGATTGTCCTGTTTAGACAAATTGAATGCTAAACGCATTAAGGGTTCACTAGATAAGCTAACTTTCTCACTTATACATCTCATAATCACATTTGTAAGATTACTCTGTTTTTTCTCCATGGCTTCTCCATAAGCCTTTAGGAGGTGATGAACACTTAATTGGCTGTTAAGCTCTGGAAAGATTAATGATAATGGTGTATTAGCAGCCAATGATGCTTCATTGGACTTAATTGAAGGGGTTGGACTCCACCCATCTTTCCCTTCACTAGACAATTCACTATCACTCAATTGCCTATATATGAATTCCATTTCTCCATCAGAATTAGGTAAATTAGGCTTAAAATCTTGTGTGTCTAGCAAGAAATCCTCCACAGATAACATGGGTTGGAAGTGATCATGACTAGAAGATGAAGATTGAGCAAATTCAGTTGGGAAGATAGTAGAAAAATAGGGGATTGAAGAAATATCAGAGGTTCAAGAGTAAATTTGGGGATTTATTGAATTAGGAATTTTAGCTTACCGTTGGGTGGTTTTATTCCTACTGAAATAATTGTTAGGAAATTTTATGAGATATTTCTCTCGCACAGCGGAAGCAGAAATTAATAAGTAACCCACAGCAAAAATAATAAGAATTTTACGTGGTTCGATTTCTCAATAAATCTACATTCACGATTCACAAGGGATAATTCACTATAACTCTTATAGTTACATGGTACAATTTTTTGGACGGACAAAATTGTAAACTCTCTCTTACACAACACCCAATAACTCAGTACACCCTTTCTCACAGTGAACAAAAATTAAAGAAATGTAGGATAATTTTTGGACGGACAAAAATTATCAAAACCCTCTCACTCACACAAAATTCTCTCTTTATTTTGTGATTTTTTGTGTTAAAACGAGGAAGGGAGGGAGCCTTTATATAGGCTCCCTCCAAGTGCTTTTGTCAAAAGTAGGCACCGTTTTGTGCCTACTTCCATTGCCCCACACTTTTTTCTTTCTTCAATTTTACACTTTTTTTTTCCTTCTTTTCTTCAAACCTAACTTTTGATTTATTAGGCATGTGGGTTCTCCATGTTAGAGGGATCCACAGCCACTAACAAATCACCCCCTCCCGACAACATGGAGGGCTCCATTATGACTACAACTCTCTGTCAGTCTCTCCCATGAGTATGGGTCTTTTCATGTTCCCCCTCGAACAAGAGTCGTCTACACTTTGAGTTTTGACGGTCTTTTTAAGAATCGGTTTATAGGGTTTCCCCTTTCTCGCTGATGTGGAATTATCACTTTGCTTCAAAATTCCACATACTTCAAACTTGTTAGAAAACCGAACTCTCTTTGTATTTTTCTCGATTTTCTTCACTTTACTGCTTCCTGTTTGCAAAAAGGAATGACCATCTAGATAGCAAATATTTTTCCCTTTCTTCCTACCTTGCATTACCAAGCTTTCTCCTCTATATACTTTACATATTTTTCCAATGCCAAAATATTTGTACCCATGCGATGCTAACTCTCCTAGCGAAATTATGTTTGCTCTTGCAGCAGGTACAAATTTCACATTGAAAATATTTTTGACAGCACCATTGTGGACTTTCAGGCGAACTCTCCCAACGCCTTCAATCTTCAGCTTTAATTTATTTTCCACATTGATGTAACCAAATTCTCCATTTGTATGTAAAGTATCAAACATAGCTTGATTTCTACAAATGTGCATATCAGAAGCAGAATCCATCACTCAGTTAGAATTGCTCTCACCAGAGCAACTACCAACATCTACACCTTGTACTAGGTGGAATTCATCATCAGACTCATCACTGGTCTTGACCACATTAGAGGAATCATCATCATCGATATTCAGCTTACCTTTCATCTTCTCTTGTAGCTTCTTAAGACTCTTCAAGTCTTCATTAAACTTCAGGCAGTGATGTTGTATGTGATCAGTCTCTCCACAATAATAGCACTCCATATTGCTATAATCTCTCCGCTAAGATTTTGATCTATTTCTTTGATCACCTCTCCTTTTATTTTGATTCCTCCCTCTCTCACTCCTCTCAACTAGTGCTATGCCCTCACTTTCAGTTGAAGTGCTCTAACCCCTCATCATCCTCTCATTTTCTCTTAACACCGTTGTAACTTTAATCAATTTCAGTGTGGTTTTTCCAGCACACACTATTTGCACCAACGGTTTATAGGATTTGGGCAATGATGCAAGCAAGAGTAATGCCTGCTCCTCATCTTCAACTTTTTCACCAGCATTCAGCAGCTGACACACTAGCTGATTAAATTTATTAATATGGTCATGGAGGTTTTCTCCTTCCTCCATTTTGAGCGAATACATCTCAATTTTCATGAACAACTGATTAGTCAGCGACTTTGATGCATAGATCTCCTCCAATTTGTCCCACAACTTCTTTGGTGATGTCTCCTTAATCACTTCAAATTTTGCTTGTGGAGCAAGTGCTAACCGGATGGTGCTCATTGCCTTCCTTTGGATAGTCTTCCATTCGCTCTCAGTCATACTTGTTGGCTTTTCTTCATCCAAAGCCGAATCAAGACCTTGTTGCACAAAAAGGTCCTGAATAGTACTCTGCCATAGAGTAAAATTACCCTTTTCATCAAACAAAGGGGCTGAATATTTAAATGCACTATCCATTTTATCTGAAAAACTCCTCTTTTTTTTTTTTTTTTTTTTTTTATATCTTTATGAATAGTACATCTGCTACAGTATCGTATGAATAGTACTGTATGAATAGTAACCGTACTCTACTATAGTACCCCCTAAACAGTACCGTATCCTGCTACAGTACCTTGTTACTGTACGTTACTATTATTTACTGTTACTGTAACTGTAACATGCAAAAATAATTTTTTTGCGTAGTTACTATTCACTTAATTTTTTGATTTTACACCCGTTCTTGAAATGGATTGCACCAAAAAATTCCTCGTATTTTTCTCTTCCCTGCAGTATATTTCTTTTTTCAAAATATGATACTGCCTTGGACAGTAGTCTCATTTCAATCCCAATAAAATTTCTCTCTACCCCAAAATAAGAATCAGAATCTCTGATACCACTTGTTAGGAAATTTTATGAGATATTTTACAAGCACAGCGGAAGCAGAAATTAATAAGTAACCCACAGCAAAAATAATAAGAATTTTACGTGGTTTGATTTCTCAATAAATCTACATCCACGATTCATAAGGGATAATTCACTATAACTCTTATAGTTACATAGTATAATTTTTTGGACGGACAAAATTGTAAATCCTTTCTTACACAACACTCAATAACTCAGTACACCCTTTCTCACAGTGAACAAAGATTAAAGAAATGTAGGATAATTTTTGGACGGACAGAAATTATCAAAACCCTCTCACTCACACAAAATTCTCTCTTTATTTTGTTATTTTCTGTGTTAAAACGAGGAAGGGAGGGAGCCTTTATATAGGCTCCCTCCAAGTGCCTTTGTCAAAAGTAGGCACCGTTTTGTGCCTACTTCCACCGCCCCACACTTTTTTCTTTCTTCAATTTTACACATTTTTTTTTCTTCTTTTCTTCAAACCTAACTTTTAATTTATTTGGAATGTGGCCCCTCCATGTTAGAGGGACCTACAGCCACTAACAATAATGGCACTGGGGCCCACAACAAGTAATGGAGGTAAATGCTCTGTTGGTTTTGGACTAAAACAAGCCAAATTGAAAAAACAAATGGTTTAAATTAGCCATAAAAGGTCAAAAAGACTTATTAGAGAATTTTGTAACAATAGATGGCCTTTTTTGTAATTTTTTCTTTTCTTTTTTTGCATCGAGAATAGAGATGGGTCTGTGTGGGGTAGATGGTGAGAGTCAGTGAGGGTGAAGAGATGGGTCTTTATACCGAGATAAAGAGAGAACCACTCGAGTGTGAGTGAGAGCTCAGGCGTAAAGGTTGAGAGAGAGAGAGCTGTATGAAAGAGGAGGGCTATATGAGAGAGACAGAGAGAGAGAGAGTCGGTGAGAGAGTTAGATGAGTTGTGTGAGAGAGGATGGGTGAGAGATGGATTTGTAGAATGACACCATTTTTCATTTTACTTTAATTTATTTTTTTTTCCTTTTTCCTAATCATTAGTGTCCAGTCAGTTGACCAAATAGCCATCACGGTCTTTTAACGCGCGTGATGTTCACCCTCTGTCACCACGTTCAAAAGCAAAAGTTTGAGGGCTTAATGTATACAAATCAATCTATAGGGGCACAATAACCAAAATGGTAAAAATTTGAGGGTTTAAGAATGTATTTTGCCATATATATATATGGGATTCAAATTATGATAATAACTTGTATAGGTGCGTGGTAGATCTAGACTCCTAATAGTAAGTAGTCGCCATTTCACATTTTGCGTGAGTTTTGCTTAAAATTTTTTATTTAATATATAATTATGAATATTAATATAAAAAATATATATGAACCAATTGAAAAATAATATATATATATATATATATATATGATAAAAATTGAGTTTCAATAGTTATTTAAAAAAATTTCCCTTATGAGTTAAGTAACTCTCTTAAATTTTTTTTGTCATGTGTCAAATAATTTTTTTAAAAATTAAGCCATCTCATCAATTTTTTTTCTATGTTATTATGTTTTTATAGGTTATAATTAAAACTTATATTGAATAATACATTTAATATCTTTTTTTTTATCATTTTTTAGTGGCATATATATAATAAACTTAACTCATATATTTTATTTATATTAATATTCAAAATTATCATAAGATAATATTTACATTTAATAAAATAATAATAATAATAATTTGCATATGTTAAAATATTTTAAGAAAATTCAAATTAAATAAAAACTTATGAACAAAATCAGTGCAAAGTGTGAACTTGACTTTATATAAATTTAATTTTTTTATGAAATGACTTCATATAAATTTATTTTTTTATAAAGTGATTTCATATAAATTTAGGGCTCGTTGGATAATACTTTCAATTTCTTATTTTTTGTTTTATAAAAACTAAAGGAAGGGTGGAGCCAATCGCAGCGGAAGTGAGGCGGTGGGGTGAAATTTCAAACAATTTAAAATTTCACTTCACCCATTATTAGTCCAAAGTTGATTCAAGCAATCAATTTAATTTGTGTATAAAATACATATGCAATTAAAGAAGAAGGAAGAGTAATCTCATTATCTCTTGTAAGTTCCTTCATTCTTTGACAAAGAGCTCCCCAAGTGTGAAGCCTCTAGATCATCCACACCTAGTTCCACCATTAAGTTTCTTTTTGGTTTTCTTTGGTTGTTCTTGAATCCCTCTCTTGGTTGCCCAAATTAGATTCAAGATCTTCCAACTAAAATCTTTGGATGATAAGTTTCTCTTTTAATTGTTTTGGACTAAATCATTTTCAATTGCAAACAATTATTCTTTCATAAAGAATAAAGAAAAGAATTTGAAGATTAAAAGAAAATTGAAGAAACTCTTTCTTCATCTTTTTCTTTCAACTCTTTCAAATCTCTAATCAAATTGTTTCAAATGAAAAAATTGAATTCATAGTAGCAATTGTTCTTTCACAAAGAACAAAGAAGAGAATTGAAGATTAAAAGAAAAATAGAAGAAACTCTTTCTTTATCTTTTCTTTTTCTCTCTCAACTTCTCACTCTAAAAATGAATTCTCCATTCTTAAGAATCTTTTAACTCATAGCTCTTTTAGTTCTATATAAGGCTTAACATTTAAGTCTCTTAATTTGCTTTTCCACCATTTTGCTCTTCCATAAAAGAAGAATAAGCCAAATTCAACTTCTTCAAGAAGCCAAGTTGGACATTACTTTCTCAAATGGTGAAATGACCATTTTATTCCTTGAGGGCATAATTGTCATTTCCATTAGCTAAAGTAGAAAAGACCATTTTAACCTTAGTGTCAAATTCTCTAACCCCTAAACCCATCCAATGGGCTTAGTGAATAGTAAATTTTCTCTAACCCCTAAATTACCTCTTGCCATATCACATATGG
>CATKHJ010013453.1:0-13854 GCA_949750685.1 Vernicia montana | reverse complement strand
AGGGAATTTGATTGTAGTGAGGAAATAAGGTAGAATTTGGAAGTGCTCTTGCTTGCAAGTTGTGATCCTTGGGGTAAGCAATATAGTTACAGCTGATATACTGTCATGTATATATTAACTTGCAAATGTTAATGGGTTCTACGGGTTTAGGTGACCTTAAGTTTCTCTTTACCCTAGGACCGTTGTGACTCTTAAAGTGGGTCGTGACAGAGACAATCTCTGCAAGCTCTCCACAGGAAATTCTTGATTTTTGGAGGGACCTCTATGCTGTAGACTGTTAGTCACTCACAACTGACCGCTCACAGTTAACCGCTACTGCTAAACCAAATAGGCCTTAAAAGTTTTAGTTTATTGTCCTCTTTTAAGTTTGTTATAATATATATTAATGTGAAAATTTGTATGTAATAAATGTGTATGACTGTTATATATATAAAAAAAACATCATGAATGAATATAATCATAAATTTTATATTGCAACAAATTTATTATCCATATTCATGTTATATTCACTTTAAAAAAACTAATCATGAAGGAATATAATTACAAATTTTAACAATGAAATCACTTAATATTCAATTAAAAAAAAGAATACAATAAATTTTTTTTTTATATTATAACAAATTTATTATATATTCATATTATATTCAACTTATCTAATAATATGTTGAAAAAGACATATTTGATAACTTGACAATCTAATTATAAAATAATTTGAAAACTTTTGAGTTATTGAAAGAAAATTAATTACTATAATTATGAAATATATATTTAATTTAATTCTTTTAGTGCAATTTCATATTTTGTTATATATTTTGGATTTTATAAACTTTATAAACTACCGAAACGAAGTAGTTTTGGTTGTAGCTAAGCTCCTATATCAGTTATCTCTTTCTGCAGTAGTTGTTTAGTTTTGATCATGGTTTTTAAACCATGTCAACTTTTAAACCGGTGAAAACAGAGAGTCATAAATCAGAAATTAAATTAAAATTTTAAATAATATCATATATTTATTATTTATATGTTAAAAATAAATATAATATATATATAAATGAAATTAATGAATGTTACTCATATATAACGAACATTACTTATCTTAGAATTTCTAACACAAAAAAAAATAATCATAATATTACGTTCGTTTATGAAAGTCACTAACGTTACCTGAATATAGTAACGAACATTACTAATAAGTAACTACTTATCGTTTTCAATGGACATTATCTATTTTTTTTTTTATACAAAATGACAATGTTTTGTATTTTTGAGTATAAAATGACACAGTTTTATGCATTTTAATTGGTAAAAAAAAGTACAAAACCCGTTTTACTCGAAAAACCTGGACTAATTTGTCCGAGTCATCGAGTACTCGGTCGGGTTAAAGATTTTTTTCGAGTCTAGGTGCAACATAGACTTATTCATAGGTTGAACTTGGGTTTGGAAAATGTTCAATTTTTCAAAGGTTCGGCCCAGTTGATTTGCAATTTCCTTCACTAATTGAAATCCACGAACAATTCTAGGTGCAAGCGGGTTTAAATGGTAACTCAGTCTGGTCTATGGACAGGTTCTCAATTTTTTCGGTTAAACCGGCCGGTCCGGCTTTAACAACCTCGGTTTTGATAATTTGATTCTCAATCCTCTCTAGTTTTGCTTCTGGTTGATCCTGCGTTCACCATTGGGCCCATCGTCGACCTCGCATTCACCATGGGCCGTCGTCGGCCTTCAATGATGACGGGACCATAACTGGTTTCTTCTGCGCAATTTGGGATGGGAGCTTCTTCTTAGCCACTAAAGATCAGATCTTTTATGTATTATTCCTGAATACCTGATTTGTAAATTACTGATTGCCCAAGTTGAAGAAGATGAAAAACGATTCAGAATCTCATCGATTTTAAGCGCTTCATTTTGTTTTTCTCTATCGTTGCTGGTATGCAATTTTTTCCCATTTTTTGGTTTTTGTTATATTTGAAAAGTGTTAAAAGAAAGAATGGTTGGTAAATTGTCCACTAGGTTATTGAACATATGCATAGCATCTTTATGCAAAGCCAGACAATTAAATAGGGCAGAATCAGTCATTATTGATGGTACAAGGTCAGGAGTACTTCCTGATGTTGTCACTTATAATACACTCATTGATGCCTACTCTCGTCTCGTTAGCTTTGATGCTGCTTATTCTGTTCTTCATAGAATGAGGGAAGCCAGTATAAACCCAGATGTTGTTACCTACAATACTCTGATAGCTGGTGCTGCTAGAAACTTCTTGTTAACGAAATCCCTTGACTTGTTTGACGAAATGCTTCAAATGGGTATTGCTCCTGATGTTTGGAGTTTTAATACTTTGATGCATTGCTTCTTTAAGTTAGGAAAACCTGAAGAAGCAAACCGGGTTTTCAGGGATATTATTCTTCATGATTTATCACCTTGTCCAGCTACTTTTAATATTATAATTAATGGTCTTTGCAAGAATGGCTATGCGAGTAATGCACTTATGCTGTTTAGGTATTTACAGCGAAATGGATTCGTTCCACAGTTGGTTACTTATAATATTCTTATTGATGGGTTGTGTAAAGCCAGGAAAGTTGGGGCAGCAAGGAGAATCTTGAAAGAGCTTGCAGCATCTGGTTATGTGCCAAATGTTATAACTTATACTACGGTTATGAAATGCCTCTTTAGATCTAGGAAGCTTGAACAAGGGCTTGAGATATTGCAAGAGATGAGGACTAAAGGTTATACTTTCGATGGTTTTGCATATTGCACGGTTGTAGGTGCTTTAGTTAAGAGTGGTAGGATTAAAGAGGCAACTAATTATATGGAGCAGATGATGAGAAATGGCATCGAGCACGATTTAGTGTCTTATAATACACTAATTAATTTATATTGTAAAGAAGGTAATTTGGAAGCTGCATATCAATTGCTTGATCAAATAGAAAAAAGAGGTTTGGAATGTGATGAGTATACACACACGATTTTGATAGATGGGTTGTGTAAGGTAGGTAATATTGAGGGCGCACAACGACATATGAATGTGATGGGTCTCAATTCGCACTTGGTTGCTTCAAATTGTGTGGTCAATGGGTTGTGCAAAACTGGTCAGATTGATCATGCTTTGAAAATGTTTGAATCAATGGAGACAAAGGATTCATTTACCTACTCTTCCTTGGTCCACAATCTTTGCAAGGCTAGAAGGTTCCGTTGTGCTTCCAAGCTCTTGCTCTCTTGTCTAGGAAGTGGCATGAAAATATTCCCATCGAGTCAACGGGCTGTCATTGATGGTCTTCGTTATTCTGGTTTTCAAGGAGAAGCAAGGAAGCTTAAATCGAAAATTCAATTAATTCGAATAGTACAGTGATGATTCCCTGTGGCACTTTAGATGCAATATAGAAGTTGGAGCCTAGGGTTTCCAGTTCTCTTCCGGTAATTCAAGCTAACTTTGTAAGTTCTTATCACTCTTAATTCTTTTCCTGTTTCCCCTCCCTCCAAATTTATGTGCTATTGTTTTCTTTTTCAGGGCAATTGCTCTCTTTAGAATTTCAAGCAGCTTGATTTCCAACCATTCAATTAGGGAGCTTATGCTTCTGCTGGAAAACTGATTTTTTAGTCATTTCTTTTAACTTGGGAAACTTATTTGGAAAACTTAATTTCTTGCCAGAATACTATAATGGACCATTCATACAGTAAATTGGTCTGAATGCTTTCCTTTACTATATAAAACAGATAATTTGTAGTCTAAACCTCTAGCAAATAGTATGTTAATGATACATCTTATTTATAGCACTAGCCTTTAGCCACTGTCAGGAAATTGCCCCATTTCTATCTAATTGCTCAATTGATACTGTATGTTTCAATTTTTGATTGATTCAACTCCTATCTTTCTGTATGTTTGAAGGGATGATGATGAGAGAGGAAGCGATGGTCAGTGCTCTTTTCGTACTATAGTATTCAGGTATCTCTCTTTATCTGTTAGAAATCTGTAATTTGAATGAAATTGAACAATTAAATCTTCAGTTGCTTTTGAATCTTGTGTTGGACTTGATCAATTTAATTATTTTATTTTTTTAGGGATAAAGGTCTATATCCTCGGGAGCTTCCAAAACCCAACATGGACTATCCAGTTTTCGAATGACCAACAAGTCGGGAGCATGCTATTATGTGTGCAGAAAAGGCCTCAGAATTCTACAATGGGAAAAATGTGGTTTATTTTCTTCTTTTCTTCTGTCTCCTGCTTCCTGGTATAAACTTCTACTTGTACTTAACAATATCATACTCTCTAATATTTTTCTCGGGGTACTGATTTTGTGCTTGTGGAGCCTACACATGACAATACCATTATTCATATGGGCGTCTAGTTTCATGTCAACTTCAAAGCTGCCTCGAGATGGTCAATCTACTGATTCCCCTCCTAAACACTTTTGTGCTGAACTGAAATCATCGAGAAATTATCATGTCCAGATGTGTTGTATAATAGATGAGCCTGACAAATCTGGTATGCTCATCATATTCTTTTTAATAATTTCATGATTTATTTTACTGAAATCTGAGTTTCATAGCCCCATTTACTCAGCTTCTTGTTACCATTTTAAAAAATAGACAAACCGTTTGGTTCGTGGGTTGGATTAGGATGGTTACTTAACAATTTTTTTATAAAGTTTGTGTTCCATACATTTTGAGAATATTTATTACAAATGATAAATTATTGTACATTTAAAATTTCATTTGAAACTTGATATTATAAAATTGCTAGACGACTATACCATGGAATAACTATTGTACATCTAAAATTAAATCAAAGCTATGGAATAGTTATTCTATTCTAATCTTATTTCATGAATTAAATGAGGCCTTAATTTGGTGATAGAACGTAATTCTCATAAAACTGTATATACCTGCTTTTGTTAATTTACTATTTGTTATTTTTGTGAAGCAGTTATCCTCAGTTATGGATTTTGTAACAAGGAACCTCATGGAGTTGAAATTCGTCATCCTGCTAGTGGATATAGAATTGCTCGTGGGCAGCGAGTTCATAAGAAGAATCTCCACAAAAATGATCCCACTTGGTCAACATGGGCAAGATCGCATGGACAGCCTCCCTTTATGTAGATGCAGGTTTGAAATTATTTAAGACATGTAGATGTAGTTTTTGACTTAGAAGTATGTTTTGTTGCCCTAGTTTTATAGGTGGATGGCTTATGATAAAGTATGTTATATATGTTTATACTTTATAGATTGGAAATTGTGTGGATATGCCAAACTAAGTGACCCTTTGATCATAGACCAGCTTGAGATAACATGACACAATTATTGTTTCATTGCCAGAAACTACTTACCTAATAGGTATATATAGCTGAAATGATTAGCAGGTGGAAATCCTGCCAAATCTGAGTTAAAGAGTAGCTGAATCTATGATGTTAATAAAGAGTATATATGCAAGAACACCTAAGGGAAATCTATGAAAAATATATGAATGAGTTGTAAAGAGATCTCTTGGTGGGGTATGCTATGAGACGTGGTTTTGTCAAGAGTGAGTTTCAAAAGAAAAATGAAATAATAGGAAATTACGAGAAATTTATTGTGTGAAAAAATGCACAGAGATTTCCATAATATTGATTTTTCTCATTTAACAGAATTTCTTTTGATTTTGTAATAAAAAGAAAATATTTACACTCAACCGTCAATTTCTGCCTAGTTACAAAATTGTTTTCTGTGATAGAGGTTAATTAATTGACTGCCTGCCTACTCTTAAGCTCTATTCAAGTTGGAAGTGACATGGAGGAAAATGTCTTGTCTGCAAGGGATTGTCAAACCACCCATTGGATGGTCAAAGCCAAACTCCTCTTAAGCTTTACTTGAAAAATCTTGAAATGAAGGCTCTTTCAGATAGGATAATGGAACTACAAATCTCTTCTTCTCAATCCCTCCAATGTAAACGGCTAAGAAGCCTTTAGGTACATCTGAACATCTTGAAGATACTTTATTTGGAGCAAACACAGACCGACGAAGAATTTTCTTAGCAAGATTACCTGCCAAATTAATAGCCATAGTCTTTTTGTTGATAATATATATTTTCAGAAAAGAATGAAGAGAGAACTATCAGATTTTGGTTGGTTGAGGATAATGTGTAAGCAGAGAATGTAAAGACTTGAGATGGTTGTGGGTAAAGAATGTGAAGCAAATATATAGATGAAACAATTTATTGAAATTCATCTAAAATCTGGAATGACTGGCTAACAATCATCGGTTATGTTTCATCTTGATTAGAGCAGCCTCATAAGGTTACCACCTGTTCCTGTCTTGCCGTTGATAAACAAGGTTAGTCAAGATATGCCCTACAAGTACACAGATAAACCAAGAAAAGACCACCTAAAGATTGGAAATCTTGTTGATACAGATGGCAAACTTATTAGTAAACTAAAGATTGGAAATCTTGTGGATATAGATATGCCAAACTAAGTGACCCTTTGATCATAGACAATAGGACATTATTCTTGAGTCATTGCCAGAAGTGGCCTGATGTGGGGGAAATGTTGCCAAATCTGAGTTAATGGCTAGCTGAATCCTTTTGTTTTCCAACTACTCAATAACGCTTCCATTATACCCCATTGGTTTCAATTTTTTTATTAAAAAAATTGAAGATTAATTGCCAGAAAAAACCATGTGATCCTTCAAGTGCTTATGTCTTCTAGCAAACCCCACCAACAGGCCTCTTCACCACTCACCTATATTTACACATTTATCCTCCACAGTCAATACAAGTCCCCACAGTTTCTACAAGCAAACTAAAAAACTTTCACTTCTGCAAAAGATCTTTGTGCTCTTTATCTACTTCTTGAGAGTTGACATAGACAAATATCTATGGCTATTTGATTTCCTGCTATCACACATGCTAAGTAGATTCTTCATCGATCAAATTTTCCAAATCAAGCATCTGCTAATTTTATAGAGGTTATTTAGCAGTTTATATAGGAGAAAGCCAAAAGAAGAGATTCATAGTTCCAATATCGCTTTTGAATCAACCTTCATTTCAAGCATTGCTAAGCAAGGGTGAGGAAGAGTTCGATCGGTTTCAATAATCCAATGGGAGGTACCAAAATTCTCTGCAGAGAAGAAGTTTTTGTTCATCTTGCTTCAAATTTAAATTAATGATGATAAAGACAATTTTGGATGGATCGTGAAATGTATATAAATCATTAGAGACAATTTTGTAGGTTCATACATTTCTTTTCTTACAAAGCCGTAAGGGATTGATCCCATTTGGTTGTAGCAATTCAATTGTAAAGTTTCTGATGAGATACAAAGATAATACAAATAGTCCTTATTTTTACTCTATTAATTGAACATTTATTGAATTGACTTGTGGTTTCAAGGATTCTTGAAGGGTAATTAATGTTCTTCAACTTTTCTTTTTAAATTCTTGAGTTTTGTGATCCTCAAGTAATTAGGTGGAATTTTATATCTTAATTGCCAAAATTTTGGCACTAGGAGGTTTTTTTTTCTTATCATTATTCTAATCTCTGTTTATGGAATCATAATCTAAATATCGAAATGAACTTGTCAATGACTGTTCTAATTTATATTAAGAGATTTTCAAGGCATATATTGTTTAAACTTTGTACATCAACACTTCTTAGTCGATTCCTCTGTTTTATATCAAACACTGAATTTAATTGTTGCCAACAGAACTTTTGCAGCTTAATTAATTAGTAATTACTCATAGCATTTGGAGAAAATAAGTAGAGTTTTAATTTATACTAACAAAATGAAATTTTGCTTGTATGAAAATGTAGAGTTTCACCTATAAATTTAGTGATATGAAATGTAGAATTTCAAATAACTTCTCATAATAAGTTCAAGTAACCACAACAACAGTATGCATGGAGAGGTTTAAAAGGAAAGATTTGACAGAAGTTGGAAAGTACTTCGATTAAGAAGCTTAAGTTAGTTATTAGAATACATTCATATTTCATTTACAAAATAACATTTTTTTTCATTTTAGTAATTTAATAGCACTTGTAGTTGTAGGCCATGTTATTATTCAACACAGGCAATGGGCAAGAGTCCTTGGACTTCTAGTTGAGTAGTAAGTAGACCCCAGCGAATTGTTTCAGCCAGTAACTCATATTTCTCCCAAGAATAGTCTCTATTTGTCTCAAGCATGTCTGTGATCAAAGGGTCATTTAGTTTGGCATCTATATCAGCAAGATTTCCAATCTTTAGGTGCTCTTTTATTGGTTTGTCTCTGTACTTGTAGGGCATATCCTGACTGACCTTGTTTATCAACAGCAAGACAGGAGCATGTGGTACCTCAAGACTTAAGAGTCTGTTGTGAGCAGATTACATATAGCCAATGATTCCTGGCCACTAATTCCTGATTTTAGATGAATTTCAATAAATTGTTTAACCTATATATATAAAACTCACATTCCTTGGCCAAAACTATCTCAACTCTTCACATCCTCTGTCCACACATTTTCCTTGAGCAACCAAAGTCTAATAAGTCTTTGTTTCCCTTCATTCTTTTCTAAATTTACATATCATCAAGAAGAAGACTATGGTTATTAATTTGGCAGGGAATCTTGCTAAGCAAATTCTTCGTAGGTCTGTATTTGCTCCAAATAAATCAGCTTCAAGATGTTCAAACGTGCCAAAAGGCTTCTTAGCAGTCTACATTGGAGACATTGAGAAGAAAAGATTTGTAGTTCCATTATCCTATCTGAATGAGCCTTCATTTCAAGATTTATTAAGTAAAGCTGAAGAGGAATTTGGCTTTGATCATCCTATGGGTGGTCTGACAATCCCTTGCAGAGAAGATATTTTTCTCCATATCACTTCCAACTTGAGTAGATCTTTAGAGTAGGAGGCAGTCAATTAATTAACCTATCACAGAAAACAATTTTGTAATTAAGCAGGAATTGCTGGTCGAGTGTAAATATTTTATTTTTATTACAGAATGAAAAGAAATTTTGCTAAATGAGAAAATTCATTATTATGGAAATTCTTGTGCATCTTTTCACACAATAAATCTCTTCTAGTTTTCTTTCATTTCATTTTCTTTTGAAACTTAGGTAGTGTTTGGTAAAATTGAAAATTAAGTATTGAAAATTTAAGTTCTGAATTTTAAGTGCTGAATAAAATAAGTGATATAATTTTTAAATAGTAAAAATATTTAAAAATTTAATCACTCATTGCATTTTGTATAAATTTTAAGTTAAAAATTTTAACTTATCATTTTAAATGATTTTTGACTTAATTTATACTTTTAAGACGTAGTCATCAAACAAACTTAAAACGATTAAGTGCTGAAAATTTTAATTTTAAGTGCTGAATGGTATTATCAAACACCATCTTATTCTTGATAATCAAATTAAATTATAATATATTGGATTCTATTCCTTTTAGGAAAATAAATTATTCAAAGAGGTTTATTTTATTTTCTTTTGAAACTCATTCTTGACAAAACCATTACATATATATTTTTTTGTATGTTAAGCAATTATAGATAATATAAATGTCGCCATTAAAAATTCTTTGATAGTAAAGTAAATTTTGTTGCAAATAACCTACGGCTTCAACTTTTTAGCAGCATAATGCAATAATTTATTTTTGCTACCATAAACTCATAGCAACAATTTTTATACTTTTAGTAGCAAAAACATTTGCTGCTAATTTTACTATTTCTTGTAGTGAGCTGAGCAACTAAAAGTGCAGTTTTTTTGGCAGTAGGATGTAATTAAGGTTAATGGGATATGAATATAATCAAATAAAATTTTCAAAATAACAATTTCATGATATTCCATAATATGGAATTGCATCTTATCAATGTGAGTGTTTAAACATTTCGGGAAAAAAAAAAAAAAACTAACTTTTTGTTCGATGATGAGAAAATGAATAGTTAGATGATGAGGATCACAAATGATGTCAGAAAAGAAAAGGAATGATGTCAGAAAAGAAAAGGAAAATTTCTTTTGTTAGTTATTATTGGGACTTGATTTGATAAATGTATAGTTAAAGACAGAAGCACTTGGCTTGGGAGAATAGGCTTTTTTGGTTGGGTATTGTTTAGAGGTAGTGACTGAAAAATGTATAGTTATTGGAAAACATTATGTTCAAGTGTGTTTCTTGGAAAACAACCTACAAGTTGAAGGATGAAATTTAGAAGAGAAAGCTTCTACATGGTCTAATATAGAAGACAAGCTCAGACAAGCAAAGTCCATTTCTGTGTATGGCCATGCTATTGGGACTTGAGGTAGCTTCCATTATCAATTAACCCACCAATAAATACCAGAAATGGCTAGCAATGATCACCATGTGATCCTTCAAGTGCTTATTTCTCCTTGCAAAACCCCACCCAAGAGGGCTTCTCAAGTGATAGATTATCTTTACTGTAGAATAGAACTTCTCAGGAGAAATCCTGAAGTTAGAAAATTATACAATTAGGTCAGAAAAGTTCGGTTTCTCCATTACTGACTGTAAAATTCCTACTTTTTATACAAGTAAAATTAGAGAATTTTCATAAGCTAAAATTATAAGTTCTTTAGCAGTTGTAGAAGACAAAACATGTGATCCCTTATAAGTTATGTCCCAAGCAGACCCCACCAAATTTTTTCAGCCAGTATACTATTCATCTTTGGCAGGATTTCCCAAACTAATCAATTCATTAATATATGGTATCTATTTAGGCTACTAGTATCCCATTGTTGGTAAGGAAATAGTATCCCATTGTCTCAACCATGTCTGTGATCTAAAGGTTCACTTACTTTGGCATCCATATCTACAAGATTTCAAATCTTTAAGTGGTCTTTTATTGGTTTATGAGTACTTGTAGGGCATATCCTGACTAACTTGTTTATCAACAGGAAGACAGGAGCATGTGCTACCTTAAGTCTGCTTTCAATAGGATTATTACACATAGCCAATGTTTCTTGGCAACTAACTCCACATTTTAGAGGAAATTGTTTTATCTATATATAGTTCACATGCTTTGGTCACAACTCACAACCAACTCAAGTCTTCACATTCTCTGCTCTTACATTTTCCTTAAGCAACCAAAATCTAATACTTCTTTCTCTTGATTCTTTTCTAAAATTATATATCATCAACAAGAAGACTATGGCTATTTATTTGGCAGGTAATCTTCCTAAGAAAATTCTCCGACGGTCTGTATTTGCTCCAAATAAAGCAGCTTCAAGATGCTCAGATGTACCAAAAGGCTTCTTAGCAGTTTACATTGGAGAGATTGAGAAGAAGAGATTTGTAGTTCCATTATCTTATCTAAACGAGCCTTCATTTCAAGATTTATTAAGTAAAGCTGAAGAGGAGTTTGGGTTTGATCATCCAATGGGTGGTTTGACAATTCCTTGCAGAGAAGATACCTTCCTTCATCTCACTTCCAGCTTAAGCAGAGCTCAGGAGTATATAGTCAACTAATTAACCAATCACAGAAAACAATTTTGTAATTAGGCAGGAATTGCGGTTGTGTGTAAATATTTACTTCTTATTACAGAATCAAAAGAAATTCTTCTAAATGAGAAAAATCATTAAATGTAAATTCTTGTGCCATCTTTTCACACAATAGATTTCTTCTTGTTTTCTTTAATTTCATTTTCTTTTGAAACTCATTCTTGATAATCCAATTAAATTATTGGACAAGAGAGTATATAAAAATGCAATGAAGGAAGTTAGAGGTTAATTTATTTCATTTTCTTTTGAAACTCATTCTGACAAAACCATGTCCCCTAGCAAACCCCACCCAAATCAAGCATCAGCCATTACACAAATTGGAGTATCAGTTACGTTCAAGACTGGCAGTAGGCTACTTGGAATTTTGACTTTGCAGGATCATAAAGAAATACTTTCTTCATATTTTACATCTATTCTGAATTTCAGAACATACTTATTCTGCATTTCAACATCTTATTCTTGAACCTTTTCAAAGAACTACATTGACATTAATCAATGGGCACTGCTCGTCTCGCTGTTGCTATTCTCGCTAAGCAAATTATTTACCAATATTGTATGCCAAAGAGTCAATGACTTGTATAACAGTTTAGTTCAGAAAATTTGGGTTGCTTCAATAATGATTGTAAAGTTTCTTACTTTATATACAAGAAAAAAGTAGAGAATTTTCTTCACCTAATCGAAATGACTAGTTCTTCTTTGCTTCCCATTTTATTTTCTTCTATTTCCTTTTGTAATTCAGAGAGAAAAGGAATTTCTTGATATATTGATCATATGGACAAGTACATATATATACAGATTAGTGGTATACTAATTAGGAAGATATACTAATTAGGAATCCTCTAATTAAGCCTAATTCTACTCTTGTAATCAAGTCTGTAATATTTACATTCTATATTTATTCTAACACTCTCCCTTAAGCTAAAGCATAAATATTAATCATGCCCAACTTGTTACAAATATAATCAACCCAAACCTCATTTAGAGTCTTTGTGAAGATATCTCCTAGTTGTTCTCGAGTCTTCATAAATCCTGTAGAGATCAAATTTTGCTGAATTTTCTCACGAACGAAATGACAGTCAATCTCAATATGTGTAGTTTGTTCGTGAAAGACAGGATTAGAAGCAATATGAAGTGCAACCTGATTATCACACCACAATTTTACTGGTATTGAAGCCTTAAGACCAACTTCATTCAAGAGCTGATATATCCACATTATCTCACACAGACTGTGCCATAACTCTATATTCTAATTTTGCACTAGATCGGGACACAACATTATGCTTCTTACTTTTCCATGAGACTAAATTTCCTCCAACAAACACACAATAGCCAGTAGTGAATCTCCTGTCAATCTTGGAACTTGCCCAATTTGCTTTAGAGAAACACTAGATATAACTATGTCCATGATTGCTATATAGTATACTACGTCTAGGAGCTCCCTTTAAGTAACACAAAATTTATTCTAAAGTTGCCCAGTGATGAACTGTTGGAGAAGACATGAATTTGTTGGCCTAAGTATGACAATTCTTAGAGAGGGGTGAATAGGAATTTAAATTTTCTAATGCAATTAATCACCCTAAATGCAATATGTGAATAAATCAAAACAAATTCAATAATACTAAAATGAATAAAGAGAAGAATCAGAAAACTTAGCCAATTTTATAGTGGTTCGGAGTCAATCTCTTCTCCTACATCCACTTCTACTAAATCACACCGATTTAGGGTTCCACTAGTGATTCGTGATTGCACCCAATACTTTACAATAGTTGAATCGGGATTTCACCCTAGTTCTCTAGGATTTCGCTCAATACAATAGTTATATGGGATTTCGCCCAATACAAGAGATTTCAAACAATGTTTGAGGTTTTATGTCACTCAATAACTAACAAGCAAAGCTCTTTCAAGATAGAAATTAAACTTATAGCTTTTAACAATAATGAACACAAAAGATGTAATTTAAAGAGCAAATGTATTCTTAAATAGAGTAGAAAATGATTATTAAATTTCAAACTTGGATAGCACTTTTAATCACTTGGAATCTCTTACTTTTCATTTGGAGTCTTCATATATTTATATGTCTTAAATATCAGCTCCAAAATATGATTGTTATGCTTTGAAAACAATTCCAGACAAGTTTTAACGGCTATATTTTTTGTTTGTTTTCTGTGAGTCAAGGCGGTGAAGTTTGAGTCAAGGCCGTTACTTGCTGGTAGAAAAAATCACTAGAACTCTCTGTGTCTTTTTCAAGGCCGTGACTTTTTCTTTCAAGGCGGTGACTTTTTTTATCATGGCGGTGAAACTGAATCTTGAAGAATTCTTGAGGCTACTGTATGATTTTCAAGGTCTTGAACCATAAGTCAAGGCGGTGAAAACTTTCCCTCGCAATTTTTAATCTTCAAATTC
>CATKHJ010013372.1:0-27301 GCA_949750685.1 Vernicia montana | reverse complement strand
AATACACACAGGCACACAATAAAAATGTAAATCTGAAGTAATATTATATGATAAATCTTTATTTTAATTAATTTTTATTAGCTAATTGATTGTTCTATATTAATATTATGTTTGAAAGAACGATACAAAATAAAATATAATTAATGGTATGTAATTTTTTACGACGATAAAAATTTAAATTTCTTTCAATAAAAGTTTGAAAATGTTTTTTAGGATGAATTTTTTTTTTTGTTCTTTATAAATAATATAAAAGAAATATTAAGTAATGAAAATTTCTGAGTTACATTTTTTTTATTTATAATTATGCATATAATAAAAAGATCGATATAAATAATTTTTCAACAACTTTCAATTTTTAAATGATTTACAGGTGAATTATATGTTGATTTTCTAGATGGTAGATAGGTGGATTGATACAAAGTAATTGAATATCTTTTTATTTTTTGTGTTAATGTAACTCATTAGTCAATAATCTCACCCAATCTCACCCACCACCTTAAACTTCTAAATTCACTACCATGTGCAGCCTACAACCTTCTCCATGTACAGACACATTACCCCAGCTAGCTTCCTTCAATTGTGCCTTGATTAGTGATATTAATTTCCTATAAATAGCTTGTATTTCTCTTGTATAACACACAACAAATATATACAATTTATTCAATTCTTTCTCTGTTCTTATTTGTTCTAACACAGGTTTGTGAAATTATTTTCACAGACTTGAATCACCCCCTTAATAATGAATTTTAATGATTTTCACAAACCTAAATAAAAAAAATAAAAAAATAAAAAATAAAAAAAAAACCAAAACAAGAAATTTGAAAAAAAATTTGGTCTAAAATACACAAACAATTGCAGTTACGTGGGGATTATTTGAGTTAATGACTTTTGAGGTAATCGGGTATTTGACTTAGTGGTTGTTGATGGTTCCTATGATGGTTAGAGTTGTTGATTTTTGTGCTGTAAATTAATTTCTAAGCTTCTGTAAATTGATAGTCTTGCAAGGAAGAAGATGGCTTAAATGAAAAGATTTTGAATTTTTTGGGTTTTTACGTTATCTGTAATTTATTAAATGGGTCTGTAATAGTCTTCCATGTATATATTATTTTCCAAATAAAAAAAATTAATCCACGTCAAAAAAAAATAATATGGTAACCGGCTATTACACTCGATTGTGATTATTTTACAGGTTGACATACCAAATTGTTTAAAAATTCACATACCAATTGTTCAATTGTGTCAAATTGGAACATCAAATTTATCATTTTACCAAATTTGAATGTGTAGCCTCTTAAATATATTATTTTTTTAAAAATATATTAAAATAATGTATTTTTAAAAATTATTATATTCTTTGATTTTTATTTTCATGAGAAAAATATAAAAAAAAATTATCATGTGGTTTAACCTTTTTTTTTTTAAAGGATCTTGTGACTTTTTTTTTCAAACACTTAACTTCTTATGGTTTGCTCTATTAGATACTTAAATACTAAATTTACTGTTAATATTTGATATTTGACATAAATTTTAATTAATTTTAAAATTAAGAAAAAAAAATTTAAAATTAAAAGGAATTCTTAAATCTCAAATCTCACCCATATAAATTTTCTATACTTTTTAAGAAATAAAAAGAAAATCATAAACCTAAAAAATGTCCAATTTAATAGTTGTATATCACAAATACTTATGGATATTTCTAATTTATAAGGCATGTTTGGTTTAGCAGTAACGGTTAGTAGCCAGAGGTGAGCGTCTAGCAACCAGCAGTCACCGGTGACAATTAGCAATTGAAATTGATTATAGAGTGTTTGATTATTCAACAGTTGAAATTGTAATTAAACTGTAAAATGATAAATAAGGACAATATTTTATATATTATATATAAATATTTTTATTTATATATAATTAATATTTTTAATAATATATATGAAATATATAATAAAAATAACTATCCATATTTTTTAAATAAATTTTAAATTTTATATATATATATATATATATATATATATATATTGTAAATTAATTATTAGTTAGTATTATTAATTAGTAGTTATTTCGATTTTCAATAGCATATTTGTCAAACCCCGACTCTATTGGTGCAACGGTCCTAGGGCATGGATAGGTTTAAAACTACCAAATACTCGTAGAACTAGGGATGTCAAAATGTGTTCGTGTCGAGTTAACCTACTCAAGTGACACGATTAGGTCAATACAAACACAATCTATTTATTAATCGTGAAACAACATTCTCACATTAACACGACGCAGAAATTAAACGGATTACATGAACATGACACGTTTAACCCGTTTATTTAATTGGATCATGTGCAGGTCATGAACCAAACACGACCCAAATAACATGTATGACATTTATAATCTAAAAAAGGTAATATATTTATTACAAAAATCAACTGTAATACTGTCCATAAATCAAATTATGATTAAAATTGTAAATTCATTAAAAAAGTTCATATTTCATATGTTCTTCAAACATTCAAGTAAAAACTATCAAACAAACTTAATACAACACAAAGTTTGCAAATAAACATAAACATAAAAGATCTAAATTCCAAAATTAGATGAAGAAGGATAATCAACATCTTTATCCAATTCCAAAGACTTTAAGTTAAGCTCCATGATATCTTTTGTAAGTTCTTCCAACTCCTTTTTCTTTGAGTCACGACCCAACTCAGGAGTCGCAACTGTCCTAGGGTATGGGTAACCGCTAAGGCACCGAACAGCCGTAGAACATACTTACTGTCATTATTCCAATGAAAATCCAGCAGAGTGCCGACAGCATATACACTAACCCCAAGATACGTAACCTGCATATAACACTTTAATTCAATCACCTTATACTCTCAACTTCAATTAACAATATTATATACTTTATAACTCATAGCCCATCATACACATCCATCATTCAATTCATTTAACATTAATTATGATCATATAATACAAACCATAATTCAAAATTTGAAAATTATTATACCCAAAACAATCATGGAGCTCTAAGATTAATTTCAAATTACATAACTATTTAAAATCAAAGAATAATATATAAACTTTAACTGCTTATCTTTTCTCAAGTGAAGAACGAACTTGAGAATTACCATACTATCTTATGTTATTACCTGAAAAACATTAACAACTGCAGAGTGAGAAAATTCTCAATAAGCAAATAATCTACTAAAATGATATGCAAGTAAGAATGAGTAAGTAATGGTATTAGTATCAAATATTTTCATTATGAAATAGCATTTGAGAATCTCATTGTAGAGTAGCTTTTATAGGTCTCATATATATTAGTAGGAATCAAATAATAATGATATCAATATCAAATAATCGCATCATGATTTGGTATTTACGATTCTCATATATCTTTTTAGCAAAAATCAATAATTTAGAAGTGGAGTGCTTCCCATATATTCACATATAAAAATGGAGTAGCAGCTTGTGCCTTACTTACTCCCACATATAACACATATAGAGCATAAGACTGATCAGGTCTTACGGCTAGGACCACCCCTCCCAGCTGAGATTCGGATGCATATATTCCATCTGCAGGTTTTACCATGTGCACAGGGTTTGATGTATTACCCACATTAGTCGAGAATTTTTGCTTGCAATTAAAATCTCATATATCACATATAACATATATCAATTGGCATTGTTCAAGAAGTAATATGACATATATCATTTGGATTCAAATAACAATAGTCACTTGGGTTGATAATTGAATGAGCATTGTTATTGGTAAACCCTAGCAACAAATATAATAATGAATTTGGGTTTGATCAATCAAGTATCACATGATTAGCTAAGGTTTTCAAGAATCAAAGAATTCGATAATATCAAAATATAAGATTTTCATATACAATGAGGGTTTTCAATGATTAAAAAAATATAATGGAATGTCCATATCACATTAGCAAATTATTTACTCACCTTATCTCCTACACTCCTATGGACTAGCAAAGGCAAAACGAATGATTGTATACTTCACGGTCATCTTTTTTTTCTTGATCCTTTTCTTGATTCTATACCAATCATTACAAATCTAATTATATATTGTATATTGATACTTGATATTTAAAATAAACTATTTTTTGTATTAATTTTAATTCCTAATTCTAAAACTCTATATTGTATGATCTTTCAATATCCAACTAATTACTATCAGTTAATATAAAATGATTATTCAATATACATCTTTTCACTAAGATGACCGAATGGTCTAGGGTGCTAATATCCTTCTCATTTATTGTTCTTACTATCACATATAATCAATTTAATTTATATTCAATTCATTTTCACATTTAGCTCAATTTTATGTTTAAATCTTAATTCATTCCCAAATGGCCGAGTGGGTATTTAAAACTTAACTCATCTTAATCTTAAAAAGTGTTCAAGTTATAATACCATTGTCGGTGTATTCAAATACATGATTAATTATTAATCTTTATGAAATTAAAGAGTTAAGGCTTTGAAAGATTATTATGGCCTAATATACCTAAATTTCAACCAAATTCTTTTAGTTTCTTTCCACTTTGAACCAAATTTCAGCACATGGATGTTATTAGCAGTGTATTTATTAGCTTACATTAAATTATAGAATTTGAATTTGATAACCCCAATATGACCGAACTTCTATACTTACTAAAAACCCTAGTTCAACTTCATTCTTTAATAAATATTGAAACTTACTTGTTACATACCAATATAAAACAATCACCCTAGGCGAGTTAGGAGCTCGCCACAACAGTCCATATCTGACTCTAAAAGATAGAATCTATCTCCGCATATGAAACAGAAAGGTGATAATCCGACTCATAGAAGGATTCGACACCTGGAACACTCCTCTATAAATAGCGTCTTTTTCTCCATTAAACGGATAACGCAATTCTAAATACTTCTTAGTAATTAAGAGCTCATTAATCTCTATCTTTTCTGAATTAAGCATCGGAGTGGCCCCCAGGCACATCGCCTAGACCCTCTAACCTGTTGTCTTGAAGGAACGGAAGATCACCTACACATGTGCTAGAGATAGGAATACTTTTTGAGCACATCAGTTGGTGCGGTGAGCGTGGAATACCACCTTAAAGATTCAATCTAGATTTCCCAACAATATTCATAGATCCAGAGAACGGTAACGATGGCCTAGGCCTCAACTTATTCCCTGACCTTCCTAACGATGAAGAAAATCCCCAGGCTAACTATTAGGGTGGACCTGCCTTAGCCAATCTTAATGACCCCATAAAATTTAACAACCTGATCACAGTGCAAACCACCATGCAAAACCTTTTAATAGCCTTCACAAACTTTACTGCTCAGCTAAAAGAACTAAAACAAGCAATAACTCAGCAATCCCAAACAGCAGGTCCAGTAGTAGATCCACTCGATCCTTTAAATGGAGATACTCAGACAAACCAAAGAAACAGAGATACTGAACCTTGGTCAGATGGAGAACAAGAAGAAGACCCAGAAAAGCTAGAAAGAAAGGTTCGAAAAGTCATGACAAAGATAGGGGTCAGAGTAAACAAGATGGATTTCGCCCTACAAACAGATTCGCCCCTTTGTGATAGCATTATCAGGGTGAATTATCCCCCAAAATTTAGAATCCCCACCCATATGGAATCCTATGAGGGAATTACCTGCCCCAAAAGCCATATCCATAAACTCCGAACCATGATCAATGCTCAAACTCATTTAGATCATGTTCTATGTAAACTTTTCCCTACTACACTAAAGGGCCTAACTCAAGACTGGTATCAAACTTTACCCCCAAAATCTGTTACGTCCTTTGCCCAACTTTCCACCCTCTTTCGAGCACGATTCATCGCCACCTTTACCCCCAAAAAGATATCAACCGACCTACTAACTGTCGTTCAGAGAGAGGGGGAGAGTTTGAGGAAATAAGTGGAACACTTCAACTGGGAGGCGATCCAAATTGAAGACCTAAATAAAGATATCGCCTACACGACAATGCTCCAGGGAACTTCAAATCATGATCTAAGAAAAGAGCTGTTGTCCAACCCTCTGCAAACTATTTCAGCCTTAATGGCGATCGCCCAGACACACATCCAAATTGATGACGGAATGAGAGATTTTGATCGAAGACAGAGAAAAGAAGGAAACTCATCAAGAGGGCAAGGAAATCAACAAGGGGATCGCCAATATCGGCCCAGTAGAAACAATGAAGGAGGAAGTAGACGGGGGGACAAAACAGAAAGACCGGAAGGAAGCAACAAGCAGTTCACCCCACTAAACGTGAACCGATCACGAGTGTTAATGTGGATCAAGGATAACGGCGAGAAGGTGTAATGGCCTCGGAAGATGAGCAGCTCTTCAACAGGAAGGAGGGATAATAATAAATACTGTGAATTCCACAATGACAAAGGCCACGATATTGATGAATGCTGACACTTAAAAGAGGAGATTGAAAAATTGATTCGAAAAGGAGTAAAGGGTGTAAAAAGATTCGTCCGCCGGGATAGAGAAAGGGAACAAAGAGGGAGATCCTGTGAAAGAACAGAACCAAGATAAGCTGAACAGAATAGACAGAGAAGGGAAGCAGCTGGGAAAATTAATATGATACTAAAAGGAAGCACATGGGGTGATAGCTCCACCAAAAGAAAGCTTGCTGTAAGGGATATCTATTTAGTCAATGTACAGAGATCTCCCAATAAGATATTCAACCCAGAAACTTTTTTTGATGAAGATAAAGGGAAAGTGATCACCCCCCATAATGACGCCTTGGTCATCTCAGAGAGAATGAACAACTTCCTAGTCAGAAGAATGTTAGTTGATGATGGGAGCGCCGTCAACATGATCACTTTATCTGTGTTTAAAACAATAGGTCTAACTGAAAAAAACCTAAAGCCCGTGGCCACACCTCTTGTAGGCCTAGGAGGAAAAACAGTCCCTGTAGAAAGATCGGTAATGCTAGATATGGAATTAGGAGATGAGGATATCACAAAGGAGATACAGGCTGAATTCATGGTGGTAGATATCCCCTTCGCCTATAATGCAATCATGGGAGACCGATCCTTTTCGACACATATATAGTAACATGTATCAGATACCTCATGATAAAAATCCTAACATCCCAAGGGATAGCAGTTATTAGAGGTTGCCAAGAGACAGCCAGGCGAACTTATTTTAATGCCTTAAAAGGGGTCTTCCCAGCACTACAGGCTGAACCAATAGACAGCTCAAAAAGGAAAGATAAGGTGGAGCTTGAAGGCGGACTTGAGAAAATAGAGATCGGTACCGAAAAGATTGTACATATCAGATCCACGCTGAAGAAAGAAACAAGCTCCGAGATTAGAAGAACATTACAAGAAAATCCAAAAGCCTTCGCTTGGGGGACTAAAGAACTAACATGAGTGAGTAAAGAGGTAATCACCCACAGCCTCAACATAGATCCTTCTGTCAAGCCTGTAGTGCAGAAAAAGAGGAAACACTCACCCGAGAAACAGATCACCATCGCTAAAGAAATCCAAAAGCTGTTGGAAGCAAGGGTTATCCGGGAAGTACATTACCCGAAATGGTTGGCGAATGTTGTGATGGTTAAGAAACTAAACGGCTCATACCAAATGTGTGTAGATTTTATAGATCTAAATAAAGCCTGCCCCAAGGATAATTACCCTTTGCCGAGCATCAATCAACTAGTAGATTTAAGAGCCAAACATAAGTTGTACTCTTTTCTTGATGCAAAAGCAGGGTATCATCAGATTCAGATGCATAGATCGAATGAAGAAAAGACATCCTTTATAACATATCAGGAGATATACTGCTATAAGATGATGCCGTTCGGATTAAAAAATACTGGGGCGACCTATCAGAGGCTAGTCAATCACATGTTCAAAGACTAGATCGGTAAGAACATAGAAGCCTATGTATATGATATGATTATCAAAAGTAAGAAAGCCGAAGATCACCCCAAAGATATAGAGATGGTCCTAAAAATCTTGAAGTCCTACAATCTAAAACTGAACCCCGAAAAGTGCATTTTCGGAGTTCCAGCGGGGAAGTTGCTGGGATATATGGTCTCCCAAAGAAGAATCGAGGCGAATCCTGACAAAATTGAAGCAATCCTCAAAATGAATCCTCCCAGCAACAAAAGAGAAGTTCAAAGGCTGAATGGGCGAATAACAACACTTGGATGATTCATTTCATCTTCGGCCAAAAGATGTTAGTCATTTTTTAAAGCACTAAAACACCTGAAGGACTTCCAATGGACAGAAGAGTGTCAAAAATCCTTCGAAGAACTAAAAAAATTCTTGACTAGCCCTCTCTTATTAAGTCGCCCTGTACCTAAAGAAGTGCTCTATTTATATCTATCCACAACTGCAGAAACTATACCAGCGATATTAGTAAGGGAAAAATCGAAAGAACAGTATCCCATCTACTATGTCAGCCGAATACTCCAGGATGCTGAACTAAGATATCCGACCTTGGAAAAACACGTCCTAGCATTGCTTATGGCCACACAAAAATTAAGACATTATTGTGAAGCCCATCAGATAATAGTCTGAATTGACTTACCCCTAAGAAAAATCCTACAAAAACCAGAGACTTTAGGGCGAATCTCAGAATGGGCTGTCAGGATCGGAAGTCTAGGAATAATGTATGAACCCAGACGGGCGATGAAGGGATAGACACTAGCAGATTTTGTGGCCGAACTGACTCCAACTATAAAAGAAACACAGGGGGTGAAAAAAGAAGAATAGGAGATGTTTGTAGATGGTGCAGTTGGAGCAAAAGGATATAGGATAGGGATTGTGATTAAAGGACCCTATAAATTGATAATCAAACATGCTGTAAAATTGAATTTTCTTATATCTAATAACGCAGTTGAATATGAAGCTATATTAACAGGACTCTCCTTAGCCAGGAAAATTCGAATGAAAAATTTAGTAATATACAACGACTCCCAGCTAGTGGTCAACCAGGTCAATAACAATTATGCAGTAAAAGAAGAGAGCTTGAAGAAATACTCAGAGCTAACCCAGCTAGCCCTAAAAGAAGGAGAACAGTTGGGAGGAAGTTGGATAATGAAGCAGATCCCTAGATCAAAAAATTGCAGGGCAGATGAAATCGCCAAGTCAGCAGCAACAGGGAAAACGAGAAGTTTAAAGAAGATCCCTATAGAAATTTAAAATCCCCCCACAACAGAGATACAGTCCATAATGCTACTAGAATGGAAAGGGAGCTGAATGGAAACCCTTGTTCGGTACTTGGCAGAAGGATCTCTCCTCAAGAAAAGATTGGAGGCCAAAAGGGTAATAAATAAAGCCAAAATATATAGCTAGTATGAAGGGGATCTGTCTCGGCGATCTAAAACTCATCCTTGGCTAAGATGCATCCGCCCAGAGGATGGAGATTATATGCTAAGAGAAATTCATGAAGAGATCTGTGGGGCCCATGAAGCAAGCTCCAGCCTCATCAGAAAGACCCTATTACAAGGATACTACTGGCCTACATTGAAGAAAGATACAGTAGAAAAGGTTCGCCGATGTATTCAGTGTCAAGAACATGCACCCGTTCCAAGGCAGCCTTCAAGAGAACTCGCTCCCATCGGATGCGCCTGGCCTTTTTTAGCAATAGGGGATCGATATCTTGGGACCTTTCCCTTCTTCAATAAGACAATACAAGTTTTTTGTAATAGCCATTGATCACTTCACAAAATGGATCGAGGCTGAACCCTTGGCAAAAATTACACAGAAGAATGTTACAGATTTCTTCTGGAAATTAGTTGTTTGTAGGTTCGGTACGCCAAAAATCATAATCTCAGATTAATCTCAGATAATGGCAAGCAGTTCGACTGTGCTCCATTTAGATTTTTATGCAGAGGCCTCCACATTGATCTACGGTTCACTTCGGTAGCTCACCCACAGACTAATGGCCAGACAGAAGTAGCAAACCGGATCATCCTCCAAGGGTTAAGAAAAAGATTAGATGACAGAAAAGAAAAATGGGCAGAAGAGCTATACAGCATACTTTGGAGCTACCAAACCACTCCCAAAGAACCGACAGGAGAAACGCCTTTCTCCTTAACATATGGATCGGAGGCTGTGGTACCTGTAGAGATTGGGATGCTGATTTACTGAACAGAGAAGGCTGGGGAGATTGATCAAGAAATAGGAATCAGAGTTAATTTAGATCTATTGGAAGAGAAGAGGGATACTGCTTATGAGAAAGCGACGGCCTATAGACAAAGGATGACTCGATACCACAACCACAGAGTTAAAGAAAGGACTTTTCAGGAAGGAGAACTAGTCCTAAGAAAAGCAAAAATCGCCAAAGGCAATGCGGGAGTTGGAAAGCTATAGCCTAACTAGGAAGGACCATATGAGATCGCCGGTGTGGTGGGATTAGGAGCCTATAAATTAAAAGATTGCCAGGGGAAGATCCTACCACGAATATGGAACTCTGACAATTTAAAGGCCTAATATCAGTAAAAAGTATTCCTACTTATTTTTGTCCTTCCTTTCTCCTATTACCTTTTATTTGAATAGATTTCAAATATCAAGAGATTAATAAAGGAATTATTCAAGTAGCTTTTTAAGCATCAAAAAACATTCTCCACATTATAATACTATTAAGAAATCACCACAGGATAGGTGAACCAAGAGTTCGCCCAAGATTTCCTATTCGGAAAAATCGTCATGGGATAGGCCAACTAAGAGTTCGCCCAAGACTCCCTAGAAATCGCCACGGGATAGGTGAACCAAAAGTTCGCCCAAGATTCCCTATTTGAAAAAATCGCCATGAGATAGGCCAATTAAGAGTTCGCCCAAGATTCCCTATTCGAAAAAATCTTCATGTGATAAGCCAATCAAGAGTTCGCCCAAGATTCCCTATTCGAAAAAATTGCCATGGGATAGGCCAACTAAAAGTTCACCCAAGACTCCCTAGAAATCACCACGGGATAGGTGAACCAGCAATTCGCCCAAGATTCCCTATTCGAAAAAACCGCCATGGGATAGGCCAACTAAGAGTTCGCCCAAGATTCCCTAAAAATCGCCACGGGATAGGTGAACCAAGAGTTCGCCCAAGATTTCCTATTCGGATAAATCGCCACGTGATAGGCCAACTAAGAGTTCGTCCAAGATTCCAAAGAACTGCCATGGGATAGGCAAACAACGAGTTCGCCTAAGATTCCCTATACGAAAAATTTGCCAGGGGATAGGGAAACTACACGTTCACCCAAAGACCCCCTATGAAAATAATACCAAAAATAAAGGAAAGACTTGCCAAATAAAAGAAAGATAAAGAAGTTCTCATTAAAAATAAATAATTACACGTTATACATTTTCGATATTATAATCTGAAACAGTTAAAGGAAGTTGATCGCCAACAAGATCATCTGCAGAAGAAGGAGGTGGAATCATAGTGTCCTCATCCTCTTTTGGATAAATCTCCCCTATGAAGTCAAAGTCTTGCTCAGGATATTTACTTCAGATAGTAGCCAAAACATTTTCCTGGTAAGAAAGGAATTTGTTTGTCATCGCCTCTTCATATTTTTCCTTCGCAAGCTTTTCCTTCTCCGCCTCCTCCTTTAGTTGACGAACCTCCCGCTGACTCACATCCAGTTCAGAGCGTAGCAAAGAGATTTGCCCCAGGAGTTCGGCCTTCATATCTTTATTTTTAGTCTCCATATCCTTGTACTTGCTCTTTTCCACATCAAGAGCAGCCTGGAGTTGAGCGATTGCTGAAGCATGATTAGTCTCCAGCTTCTCCCTAAGGCGAGCCACTCCAACCTTAGTTCGTCCTTTTGAGACCGCATCCGCTGGCGAAGCTCAAAAATGACATTTGTAGCCTAAAAAAAAAGTCATAATGAATAATCAGTCGTTAAAAGCAGAAAAAATCGATGCATAAACAAACAACTACATACCTCAAATAGGTAACATAGGCCAATCCAGCCAGCTGAGCATTTGTAAACTTAGCCATATGCTCACCATCTGTTGAGAGATGGATCGCCTGCATAATATTGATGGCTACAGAAGGGTCACAGACAGAAGCTTCTTCCCCATATTTATCTTCGACATAATTGGCGAACATTGTTAGTTTGTCAAGACTAATCTCCTCTACAGCCGGACGAAGTCTCTTCATAGATCGCCCGGCGGGACCTTCAGGAAGATCCCTCTTCAAAACGCCAGCAGAAGTAGAAGAGACTGGAGGATCAACAACAGGGATAGTCGTCGCAGGGGGAAGTGGAAGAGGAAGAGTAGACTTAGACTTCTCCACCCGAGTAGTCTTCTCCACCGATGAAGATTTGTCTATCAAAGCAGACTTGGCAAGCTTCTTTTCTTTCATCTGCTGAGCCAAAAACTTCATCTCTGAAAAAGAAAAAGGGAAAACAAGATAAGTACAAAAATTTCTGAACATTAAAAAAAAAAAAAAGACACGACAGAGAAGTCGGTCGATAGATAAATACTAGCAGATGGATGGGCAGAAGCTTTAGATCGGGATTTCTTCTTTGGGCCAAAGGAATCCCCAAAGAAATGATCATAAATTAGATTGGTACAAGAAATAGGACTTAATTTTGAAAAAACCTCTATGTGCTTCTCCTCCTCAGAAGATAGAGATCGGAGACCACCAGGAGGAGATATCCTTAGACTAGCTACCTAAGTTTTAGGAAGATCGCCCCATCCTCCCTCGTGGGAAATGATAAAAAAAATTTTGTTTCCAATTTTTGAGAGAAAAAGGCAGGGTAAAAATTTTCCTATCACTTTGAAGGTTGAAATGGTCAAAATCTTTTCTCGCCACAAGGCGATACAGCTCCCGCTCCTCCCTATAGGTAATATCAAAACCATGAACTTTCCCTAGAATCCTAAGTCCGACTAGTATTTTCCAAGAATAAGGATGAAGTTGGCAGATCGGGATATTATATTCCCGAAGGACGTCAGAATATAGACGAGGTAATGGGAATCGAAGACCAAACTCCAAGTCCTCTAGATAGATTATCCTATCTAGATCACCTAATTTTTTATTTACAAATGTTCCCGGTTCGGGCAAACGAAGTTTGAAGATATCAAGAATATCATATAATGCCCTAATCTCTGAGAGACGATTTATAGTTAGATCACAGGGAATGTTAACCCCCTTTTTGGGTTCGGAAGTTAATAGTTTTGAAGGATCGAAAGAAACAGTGATAGAACGATCTACAAAATTGGTTAATATCAACGGATTCGGGCACTCTCACAGGTTGGGGAGGTGGAAGTACATATATCGTATCAATTAAAGGAGAAAGAGATCGCTCAGAAATAGTATCCTCACTGTCATGATGATCATTAGAAAGGTGATCATTTTGGTTGTCCTCAAGATTGCTCATTTTGAAAAAACTAGGAAGAGAGAATAGATAAAGGCAAAAGGAATAGAATACTTACTTAAGAAGCAGCAAAATAAAAACTGGCAAAGTTGAATGAATCACCAGAAGACTTGAGAAATCTCCAGAAAATAAAAGAAAGAAATATGAAGAAGAAGTTCTTTAGAAATGCAGAAAAATGAGAAAGAAGAAGATGTTAAGTGGCGGCAAAGGTAAAAAATCAAAGTGAAAGCATAAAACCCTACTTATAGGACACTATGCAGAAACCAAAGGGTTTAGGAAACCATTCCAATACGACATGTGGCATAAAAAACATCTGTACGACTCTCTTTTTGAGAAATAAAACCATTATGAAGTGATGGAAACGATGGCACCATAAATATTTACATGGGGAACTGAACCGTCAGAGATCACCAATGCCTTGATCTCCCTATGATAAAGATCACCCCAAAATGGAACGTATCCGAGCCTTTAACTCAGAAACTGATGAGGGGACATGTGTTACATACCAATATAAAATAATCACCCTAGGAGAGCTATGAGCTCGCCAAGACAGTCCATATCAGACTCTAAAAGATAGAATCCCTTTCCGCATATGAAACAGAAAGGTGATAATCCGACTCATAGAAGGATTCGGCACCTGGGACACTCCTCTATAAATAGTGCATTTCTCTCCATTAAACGGGTAACGCAATTCTAAACACTTCTCAGTAATTAAGAGCTCATTAATCTCCATCTTTTCTGACTTAAGCATCGGAGTGGCCCCCAGGCACATCGTCTGAACCCTCTAACCTGCTGTCTTGCAGGAACGGAAAATCGCCTACACATATACTAAAGATAGGAATACTTTTTGAGCACATCATTACTCAAGACCCATTATAGACTTATCATTTCAAGCTTATTCCTTAGCTTTAATCTATTTAAAGAATTTAGTGTTCATATATTCCTAGTAGCCGAACAAAGAAAACAAAGAAACACCATTCCATATTTAACAAATTCTAATTTTCAACTCATGCTATATCATATATTTACATATAAAATTTTATACACTTACTTTGTTTGAATAAAAAGCTAAAAATTCCTTTAACTTAGAATGGGTGAACAGACCTCTATAAACCCTTACCTTTATTTTAACTTCTTATTAGGTTTCTAATGAATAAATCCATACTCTCAAATACAAATAAGTTTAATCTTTTACTAGTTAAAGTAAACAATCTCCTCTCCCTAAGACCCGCATTTTATGGAATCTAAGAAGAAGGGAGGAAGAAGTATTTCTAATAAAACTAGACAAAAAAAACACTATAATCATATATAGATGATCAAATGAAATTAGTGATAAAAGAAAATTACCTAAGGAAATCTTTTCTTGGCTCACCATGGGATTGACCTAATGTCACAGGGAAAATGAAAGAAATTTTCTCCTTTGCACTACTCCAATGAAGCTACGGGTGGTGTTGAAAGAAATGGAAAAGTAATATATTTATTTATAATAATTTTTCTTTTAATTAATAACATGTGGTTGGGATTAAATAGAAATATATTATTATTATTAGTTGAATGAGATTTTTTTTTTGTTAGCTAAAGAAAGTTATGAAAGAGCACATAAAATCATGTAATGGTACTCAAATTTGGAAATTTTATTACTTTTCTTATTTTCCTATTATATTTTTAACACTCTTAATTTCAAATATTTAATTTTAATTTAAAGTATAATCATTTACTCATTAACAAATAATTTTATAATTCATATTTATATAAATATTTATCATACATTGATCAAGTTACACTATAATAAGAAATTTTCATATTAATTTTCTAATAGAGTTTTCTAACTTCATGAATGACAAACAAATCTTATCTAAGGGTAAGACTTAGGGTATTACACTTTGCATCTACAAATAGACATGTTCATGGGCTCATGTACCCACCTAAGCCCATTTCAAAATTATAGGGCTTGGATAAGACATATTGCTTATAAGTCTGGCCCGGCCAGAACCCGATTAAAACCCGTAAATTTTGCGAACGGGCTTGATCACATATTTTAAAAATCAAGTCCGGCCCGACTTTATAAGGTATATTAAAAATATATATATATATTTGGAATTTCTTGAGTGTTTTAGTTCATTGTTTAGAGTTTGAAATTTCAATATGTATTTGTATGATTTGTGTTTGTATAATTTTATTTGTTTAGCATAAAATTAGTTAGTTTTTAAGCAAATTCGGTAAAATTTGTTAGTGAAAAACTGAAATTTTTTTTAAATATATATATACAATTCGGGCCGGGCCGGGCTTGAGCGAACTTTTTTCTAGAGAGTGGGTTTGGGCTTGGGCAGCCTAAAAAAAATTAATTCCGAGCTTGTGCTTAAGTAAAAAATTGCAAGCCCGGTTGAGTCCGGCCCATAAACAAGTCTATCTACAAATAATAAAGCAAATAAGAAAGAGTTAAATATTTAAACATAATAAGTTTATAAGATGATTTCAAAAGTTAAAATTAGATTATACCTTGATCACTAAATAGCCAATCTCTACCACACACCAAGCCTTTTACATCATCAGGCTTAAGTGCACTCTTATATTGATCAATAACCCTTCCTTTATTGTTGAATGCACTTTCAGAAGCTATTATGGTCACAAGAATAACTAGAACATCATGAGCCATGACTGCAATTTGAGGATACCTATATTGATTTCCTTTCCAATATGATAACACATCTAGCTTAATCCTCCGATACATCATTGGTTCATTAAGATAAAGTTCCAATTGACTCTTCTGAGGTATAATATCATCACACTCAAAAGAGTCAAACTCCTGCAAAAACGTGAAAAAAAATGACACTAAATTTAATTGTTCCCATATCTGAATATATAAAATAATTAAAAGAAATTTAGTATTATCTCAAAATTTGAAATATTGAATAAATAAAATAAGAAAATAGTGTTATTTTCAAATCTGCATAAATTAATTAAATAAAGAATTTAAAGTTATTTTGTATTTAAATAACTGAAATAAATAAATAAATTTAGAGCCATATAAAAAGTACCTTTAATACATCTTTAGTTGAAGAAGATAACTTCATTCTTCGCATTGATTTGGTCCCCGAAGTTCCACTACTTGTCTCACCACTCACATTTCCAACATTAACATACTCAGAACATAAGGAAAATAAGTCATTTTTAACTTTCACAAGCTCAACTAACCCCTCATCACCATAGAGCTTCTTATAGTACCACTCAACAATACTCAGCTTGTTCTTAGGACCTAAAATTACAGCAATAGCCAATATTTTGCTATATTCAGCCCAATACTTTTAAAATTTCTCAATCATCTTCTCTCCCATTATTTTCATGTACACATCTTGACTAGACATACTCTCTTTCAAAGTTAAATAGGCAGTAAACACTAAAAGAAAAAATAGATTTGATGTTGGGTATTTAGTGCCACAAAAGAGACAAGATATATCATTAAACACTTGTAAGTACTTGCAAATCTTTTCAACCTTAGCCTACTCATCAAATGATAGATAATGCTTGAAATTAGAATCACTCATTTGAAGATGCATAAAAGCATTTTGATAATACAAAGCACTCTCAAGCATAAAATATGTGGAATTCCACCTTATAGGAATATCTTGTCTAAGACATTTTTTCGAATCTAAAGCACAAAGACCCACTCCAAAAATTTAATTTTTCTAGCTTGAAAACCCTTCACATACTTAATACTTTCCCTAATTTTTAAAACGGAATCATCAATCTTTTTTAAGCCATCTTGCACTAATCAAATTCAAGATATGAGCATAACATCTCATATGAAAAAAGTCTCTTTGTTTCAAAAGCCCCCCTTAGCAACCAGAAGATTTTGTATCAAATTAGCACACACATTATTTGCAGTTGCATTATCTAAAGTAACAAAAAAAAAGATTCTAGCATCAATTTGCCAACCACATAAGAAATTGTGAATTTTTTCACACAAAGTTACCCCATTATGAGGAGGAGGCATATAACAAAAATTTAAAATTCTCTTTTACAAATGTCAATCCTTGCCAATAAAATGCCTAATTAAGCAAATATAACTATCAATAGTCATAGAAGACCAACAATCAGAAGTTAAGCATATCCTCCCTAATGTTGACTCTAACATAGACTTTACCCTAACCTTTTTCAAATTAAATATATTCATACAATTTGCTATACAAGTATTTCTTGATATAAGATGCAAATCAGGTCTTAAATAACACAATAAATTTATCATTCCCACCCACTCAATGAATTGAAATGGCAAATAATGCATAATGACAGCAGTAGCAATCAATTCCCTAAACTCATTAGCATTAAATTTCACATTTATAATAGACCTATCAATTTGAGATATTAAAGCCTGACCTACATCTCTAGTAGGACAACCAGGTAAGTGGCGTTTCATGTTACTTGTCCCATACTTGCTATCAGCTATATACATCTTTCCATAAGCTTTGCATTTTACAGTTCTTTTCTTGTTCTTCCCTTCCACAAGCTCAAAATACTTCCACACAACTGAAGACAACTTCCTTGACCTCTTTACCTTCTTTCCTTCCATTCCAACTGCAACATCTTCTAACTCTACAACCTCATTGTCTTCTTCTAGGTTAATTGTCTCCTTATCAACCTCAATATAATCAATTTCAGTGCTAGTCATCTACCCAAATGAATCAAATAAGTATCAATTTAAATTGACCAACACAATAGGAACTAACACAACATAACAACTATTTAACTTGACCATAAACATAAAATTACCATGGTTTTATCAGGTCACAAAAAGATAGCAACAAGAGATAAACAGAAAATTTGCAATTTATAAATATCCATTTATAGATACAATTTTCATTTGCTTCTGATACAAGAAGTTCTTTCAAAATTTTGCAAGGAAGCATAAAAAAAATGACAAAAGAGATGGATAGAGAGAGAGTGTGTATGTGTCACATTCTGACTTCAGAGATGTGACGGTCCTAGAGCATAGGGAGACATAAGGTCACCTAAACCTGTAGAATCCACTATCATCACTAAACTAACTCATTACAACAATGACCATATAACAATACTTCCCCATATCCCAACCTGCATATATATAACTTTGCATATATCACACATATACCATTCATATACCCAACATATACTCAATATATATTTGACATATACTTTTCATATACCAATACAAATCCTCCCAATGTGATTTCACATATATAATACTATTAATAAACATCATTAATAACAATCAATCACTATCCATCATATAATATATATCAAGTACTTATTAAGTAAAATAATAAGATCATTATCAATTACAATTCATAACTCAAAATAGATAACAATAATGATTATGGAGCTCTAGACTTGACTTAAAAATACATAGGCATTTTGATTCAAAACAATAATATCATCAATTTGACAGCTCAACAATTCTCAAGTGGATGAGTAAACTTGAGAATTACCTTGCTCACACCTTCTAGTCGCATGAAAAAATATATAACCACGAGGTGAGATATACTCAATGAGCAAATAATATCCTAATATAATATGCAGATAAGTAATGAAAAGAATGATAGATAACAATAGAGTTAGAAAGCTTGTTGGATATTCAATAAAAATAAAATTATATCACTTTAGCAGAAATCATTATATTTGAAGCGGAGTGCTTCCTCATATAAACTAGAATAGCGGCTGAGCCCTGCATACTCTTTTGTAAATAAATTTGGTGCTGATGCTCAGTTACACATGCTCTCTCATATCACATATAAGTCATAAGATTGATCAGGTCTTACGGTTAGGACCGTTGCATTTATGAAGTCGGGATGTGATAGAGAGAGAGAAACAAATCCATACAAACAACACAACAAAAGCTTAACAATTTCACTAACCTTTTCAAAAGAGATGGAAGAGGCGGCACTTCTTTTTTTTTTCTTTTTTTTTTTTATAAGGGAGCAGATTATAAACGAAGACGAAACATAGGAAGAAAAGGAGAGGGAACGAGATTGCAATACTTTTCTTCTTTCTTTCTGTTTTTTTTTTTTTTTTTTTTAAGTGGATCAGATTTTGATTTTATGAAGAAGAGAAAAGGAGAGAAGAGAATAAGATAGGCGGTTGTTGTGTTAGAAAAAGAATAGAAAGTGCTTGGGTTTTCTTTGTTGAATTAAACCAGCCTTAAGTTGGTTGGCTTTTACATTTTAACCCTTTTTAATTCTTTCTTTATTTGTTGTTATCTTTGGTCTTTTGCTCATTTTATTTTTTTTATTCATTTTGTTTGTCTCTTCCAATACAATACAAATAATTATTTTAACCTTTAATATTACTCAAAAATACGCGGGCTATAAATGGGTAATATGACATGTGAAATTAAATGGGTTGTGACAAGTTAGTGGGTCAACCCATTACACAACTCGTTTTAAGCAATGTCATAAACGGGTCAACTCGTTTATCGACACTGACCTACTAAGCCTCAACCCTAACCCAGAAATTTTTCTTATTTGACCAATTGAGTTAGCGTGTCATAACCTTTTTTGACACCCCTATGTAGAACCTAATACTATTGTAACACCCTTAATTTTAGTTAGATTAAATTTGGATATTTTAAAAATTTATATTTGGTAAAATTATATGTGAGAGTAATAAATTTTATATTTTGGTACTTAAATATTAATTTTTAAAAATTTTTGAAAATTAATTTTATATTCAATTCATTTTTAATAAATCTAAAAGTGGTTATTTTTTAAGTTTTAATATATCAAATTAAAGTATATTTTACAAGAAATTCAATGACTATTTATTTATAATTTTTAGATCTAAAATGAATTTTCTACAAATTCTTAAAAGATTAAAAAAAAAACAACCAGAGGTTGCCACATGGTAGCCTCGGGCTGGCTGCCCAACTGCCCAAAAAAAGAGATGTCTGTAGAGAGAGAGATAGAGAGAAGAAGAAGAAGAAGAAGAAGAAGAAGAAGAGAGGTAAGGGCAACCGGTGATTTTTCGATCATAACTCTGTCACTGGACCTTTGATTGATGCACCACCAGTTGGTTTGAAAAGCTAACATCCAGACAAAATCAATGACATAAGAATTACTCTTATCAGACACTAGAGAGCACTGGACGTGCTTCCTGAATTTGCTGCTATAAATTTCGATGAATTTCGATGATCGAAACTTTAAACGGTCATATCTCCCACGCTCGAACTCCAATTCAAATGATTCAAGATGCGTTGAAATCCTCTCTTCACAAAATTTCTTTTGAAACCTATTGGGTTATAAGGGAGTCATCGGAGTGAGAGAAAACAATTATAAAAGCCAACAGATTTTTTATGAGATTTTGACAAGATTCTGGCAAGTTGACCAACACCTCCAGTACGTATGAGCTCTTGAGTTCATTATTTTTCCAATGCCACCAGCCATGCTTCATTTGTACACTGAAAACCTCCTGAACGGTGGTACGTGCGGCGGCATGCTAGAACTCTGATGAGGTTCCGACGAGTCAAACTTCTAGCAGCTTGTTTATGACCCCCCCCCCCCCCCCCCCGGGAGCTATTTTCAAAGCTACTTTTGTAAAATTCCACTTTGATCATCTAAGACCATCTTCTACAGCTCCATGAACAAGCCAGTGTTGATATAAAGTTTTCTTCTAGGACTGTGAGTGATATTTTCTAATGTATTTTCCTGCTTATCATGCATTACATTTACTGTATGTTTTATATATGTATATAATTATGCACTATGACTGCATAAAGACATCTTAGTATCCGATTGTGAATGTTGCATTAAAAATCATGTTACATATTATTTGTAGATGTTTGGATAGGATTAGGATGGCGTAGGACCACATAGAGTTCTGATTATGATTATGAGTATGTTATAATGATTGAGATATGATTATGATGATGATGTTTCGGTCTAGTTTGAGCTGGTCTCACTGAGCCCTATTTTTGGATAAGAGATGGTTGGGTTCGAGCTGGACTCACTATGGTCCTATGTTTGGAAATAAGAGAACCAAGGGAGGGGGTCGGCACTCCATATTGAGGTTTAGTGTGGTTCATATTAACTAATTCCCATGGATGATTATGTAATTAATTATCTATTTGGCACGATACATAAACATTTCATTATATAGAATGATTGTAGGACACCAGGTTTGTATATTGATTAGTATCATTCATTAAGTTAAGGCACTCACCCTTGTCTCTCTCCCTATTTTTTCACGTTATAGGTTGAGCTTGAGAAGTAATTTTTAATTAAATTGTTCTTGCCACTCTTCCTTTCTTATTGAAGTTATTTTATTTTGATTACATAATTATTTTCATATTGTTATGTATTATAAATTCTAGAACTCCACATTGTTATTTCTTTTAATTGTAATCTTGTTTAGTATAGTCAGTTATATGATTTTGTATGTATATGATAAGTTTAGAGGATAGTTGAGCTTCTTCATTTTGAGTTATGTGATGTTTTGTTAACTAGGAACCTAATAATGATAATAATGATATGATTGATATTGTAGGACTGAGTGGCAAAGATATGATGTTATGTATAGGTTCTGTTTCACAGGTGGGTCATATCCTTTACTTATGACAATTACAGTTGTCATTTTGCAATTTTATCGTTTAGTGGTTAGTCAAGCTTACTACGGGTTCCAAAAGCCTTATGCTTTCCTATTCCCTAATGCCGGTCACGTGCCCTTAGGGTCGGTTCGTGATAACTATCATTAAAAAAAATCCTAGATCAAAATATAACAATCTCTAATATCATTCATATGATAATTAAAATTATCCATTCATTACAATTCCATTTATCTCATACAATATATATCTATATATGTCTTTTCATACTACGGAGCATCTATGAATATGACATAAAAATCATAACATTTATAATACAAAGTCTTTAAAAATTATACATTAATGCAACTTCTTGATGAAGAAAAATAATCAAGAAGTTCTGTCTTCTCTGCCTCTAACCTCTTCTAATCTAATTCCTAGAAGAAAAAAAATTAGAGGGATGAGTTTTCAACTAAGTGAATCATAAACTATATCAATACTTAGGATTCTTGAAAAAAAAAAACAATAAATCTTATATATATATATATATATATATTTGTATTAAAATAATAGGGGTCAATGAATAATAGCATATGTGTATAAAATAAATGGCACCAAGGGTTTAGAACGCAATGACATAAATAATACAATAACAGTACAGTTAGAAAAGGGAAGTAACTTCTCCCTTTATACAGTAAACACATGTTTGGCCTAGCATACGCCTAGGGTAAATAACCTTCCCTAGGTAGAACACTAATATTTAGACTCTATCAGTTGAGTCACCAGTGTACACGATCCAATAGATTTTCCCTCATTAGCAAAAGTGTTTTGTCATAGACGTGGTCTATGGCTCAGTCATAGTTCAGTAAAAATTTTAAATAATAAGTTGGCCAAATGGCCTTTTAATAACAATTCAGCAATATTAATTCAATAGAAAAGCTTACTAGCTTTGTAACAATATGGCTTTTCAATATTTATAGTCTTAATGAATAGTGGTAATAACAATAACAATAACAATATTTATGGTGCAATTAGATTATTAAGAATAAATAATTCAATAGAGAGATTTAAACAAAAATAATTCATGGTAGATTACCATACACTAATATAATTCATAACTCACCTGATTATGCTATAATCCTTTTAATAAAACTCAATTCACCTTTTGCTATACACGAGCTCAACTAGCTCCACTGATTAACTCTAGCCAAAACTTTTCTAAAGAAAATGAAGAAGAAAGAACTATTACTTGGATTCTCGGGTTACTTTGAGATTTTATGGGTTTTTTGAAGAAATGAAAGAAATTAATTTGTACTGAGAGATCGTAAAAGAAGATGAACAACTTAGGTTTTTAGATCCTCTGGATGTCCTTAAATAGAGAGGAAACGAATATAAAAATCATTATTATGCTGACCTACTATTCACCGATAGTTGGCAACCTTAGCCATATAATAACATGAATTCTAATGCAACACATAGACAAACACTTAAAGTCATCTACTTACTGCACAACACTATTCTATATCGAGTCTATAAGTTCGCTTCACATATCTATATAAGCATTTGTAGTCTCGATACCGAGCTCTCAACTAGTTTCTCTTGTGTCATGCTCATCGCTCGCTTCTCTTGTATCGAGCTCGTCTTCTTCCTCATCATCTAAGCTTCTCATTTCTCTTATATTGAGCTCGTTTCCATCCTCATCAATTCACCTACCTCATCAACTCATATATCTATTCATTGAGGCTTCATCCTCGTCAGCGAAGCTCATCCTCATAATCGAATCTCGTTCTTACCATCAAAGCTTTGCCTCGTAATCAAAATGCATTCTTACTATCAAAGCTACCCCTCGTTTTCGAGGCTCATCCTTACTATCGAAGCTTGGCCCACGTCATCGAGGCTCATCCTTACTATCGAAGTTTCATCCTCGACATCTAAACTTTGTCTTCAAAGGCAAAATCTTTACATTTAAACTTTTAAACTTCCATAACCTTAAAGATGCTTGCAATAATTGTAACGGGTATTAACAATATGTAACGAACGTGACTTTGCCTTCTGTATGAAATTCTTGGAATTTCATTTATTATAACGTTCGTTCAGAATGTGCAACTAACATGCTCTCTATTATAAATTCTTGAAATTATAAAGTTACATATATTTAAGAGATAACTTGGAATATACAACTTAACAAAAACTTAGGGTATTACAATATTTTTGCAAAAATTAGTTTTTGAATCCAAAAGTTACAAATTATAGCTTTGGAGTCAAAAGTCAATTTTTAATTATAAAATTTAAAAGCTATCGGTTGAAAATTCAATCGATAGCTTTTGATTCTAATTTATCAAACACTCATTTCAATGGTTGGACATCCAACTGTTGAACGTTGGTTTCAAAACGCCAAACCAAATAGGCACTTGCAAACAATAGTTGTGATATTATATTATTTTTAATTTGAACTCCCAAACTCCTAAAGAGATTTTTTTAAAAAATATACAAAAAAATATTTTTTTAAAATTATTAAATTCTTTGATTTTCATTTGCAACTTATCAGCAAAATAATTAAATCTAATATGAAAAAATTAGAATTTTTATGATGTATTCGTCCAATTATATAAAAGAAAAAGTTTAATTAAGATAGACAATAAAACTAAAGAAAATATATGTCATCAGTTACTTATTTAAAATTTAAATTACATATATTAAAAGTTTAGTTGATATTTATTTTATTATTATTATGCATGTGTGTATATATAGATGTATATTATCACATAATTGCTAATTTATTTCAATTAAATTAAATTATTGGATAAATAAAAATTAAAAAAAATCATAGGTTAAAATAGAAATTATGGGTGAATTTTTTTTCTTAAAAAATCATGTTTTAAGCATGAGTTTTTTATATTCATAAAAGAAAATTATTATTCATGAGATTAAAATCTTAGTGTCAATGTCAAAATAATAAAATTATCATTAGCATTAAAAAAACTAGGGAAAAATTAATAGATTTAAATGATTAATATATTGAATAATTTTTTTTTATTTAATATATTAATCACATTCTTTGGTTTTTTCTCTCATTTATGATACATAAAGAAGAAAAATATTTAGAAAATGATGTTTCATAATTATTTTGGATATAACATAATGTCTGCCGTGCAAGATGTGACATTGGTGGGGGCTCTTTCTATTTTCATTCTTTTGGCATTTTTAAAGAATGTCCATAATTCAATTCTATTCATTTCATCTTTCTGCCAAAAGAAGAAAAGAATGATTGAAAGTTTGAAACTGATTTGTTTGTGATGTGCTCCAATTTAAGAACTAAGTATGTTGAGATATCATTAAAAAAAATGTTTTTATTTATCTGCTTAGACTCCATCAAATTATTAAATTTTGTTCTTTTAAATCTATTACAAATCTTGATTTTTAGTGATTATAAAGAGTGAAATCTCGAATTCAAATCTCTATTTATTTACTGTATGATGAAAATTTTTATTAATTTAGTAAATTTTTTTTGTAAATCTCCAATTTAATAATTATGTTGCATAATTATTGTTAAGTATTCTAAGTTTAATCTTACGAATAATAATAATTGCATGTTGTTGTTACAATGGAATTTTTAGTAGTTTATGAATTCCTGAAAGTATAGCAAATGTTGAATGAATGGGAATTTTTTTAACTTTTTAAAATTTATTTAAAAAATATTTTTTTTTATTTTTATAATTAATTAAAATTAAATTTTAATTTAAAAGTAATTCCCACAGTATTTAGTAAAATTTTATGTCAGAGAAAAATATTTTTTTGAATTGATATTTATGTCAAATCATTGAATATAAGTTTTAGTATATTTGGCACCTAAGTGCTAAACAAAGCAAATTACATACATAGATGTTTGAGAAAAAATCATAAACCCCTTTTAAAAAAATATCAAATCACTTGGCATTTTTTTTAACTTTTTTTTCTATATTTTTTTTATTAAATTTAGATATTAAATTTTGATAATTTTGTAAATTAATATAAAAAGTATATATGAGTCAGTTGAAAAAATAAAAACAAAAATTATATGTATTAGTCTGTATAAATTTTAGTTACGACATACATAAACATAACGACATAAATAAAAAAATCAATGAGATGGTTTTATATAATATTAATTTTTAAGAAAATTACTTGGCAAATGGGAAAAAATTATTAACAACTCTCAAGCTCAGCTTTTATTTTATATATATAGATTTGTAAGCGAATTTCATAAAAAATAATTTATAAACAAATTTCTATATTTAAATATTAAGTATTATATGTGAAATTCTTTTTGAATTTGCAATCTTACTAAATTGCAATTGTATTCAAAACTTTTAATAATATATTATTTTACTTTGATTTAGTGATTTTAGTTGTAATTATAATCATGTGATAAAAATAAAAATGAAAAACAGTCCATTATACATATATAATTTTTTTAGCCACTAATTCATTAAACTTAATTCTATCATAACGTTATATCAATCTGTTTTCAATTAAAAAAAAAAGATAGATCTAATTTTAAAATAAAGGTAAAATAATATATTTTTAAAAGGTTTGGGTACAATTATACTTAAAAAAAAAAATGAGTATATTAAGTCAATAAGCCAAAATATGAATTTTCTAATAAATTCACAAGGTTGTATTTGAATTCATGAATTTAAATTTTGAATTTGAATTTCAAAAAAAATTATTGCTTGGATTATATATATATATATATATATATATATTTGTGCAAAGGAGGGCAAAAGGCTCGTAAAGAACAAAACTCAACTCCTTCGGAGCCAAACTGCTCCTGCTCTATCAGCTAAAACATAGTTCAAAATCTAAAATAACGATGTTAAATATTTAAAGATTTAGATTTGAATAAATTTCAGGTAATTGACATTAAAAATACTTAAATTTTGGAAGTTTTTTTTAATGTGATCATTAAACTCTAATTTCTTTTAGGCGAATACTTAAACTTTAATTTTTTTTTTTTTTTAACTTAGAGGTCATTAGAGATATTTTGACATATGATCTCACTAGAGAAGCTGGCGTGGCTTAATATATCACAGGATTCAACTGACTCAGCACGCCACTTATGAGCTATGTCACCAAAGGATACGAGTCAGTTGACATGTCAGATTAGTAATCTGACTGGGAAGTGGGGTACATGCTAAGAAAATTTTTCTTCTCTCACCTTGCATGATTGCCATGTATTGATAGATTTTATTTTTTTGTTGGGTTAGACTTTCTCTCTCTACCTTCTCGATCTCTCTCTTTCTAAAAATTGACATAATCACCATTTCTTTTTCTCTTTCTACTCGATCTCTCCCTTTTTCTTATTGATTTCTTGCTTCTCTCTAGTTACAATTTGTTTCTTAATCTAACAAATACCTGAATTCTTTCAATTT